>CAWUFW010023733.1:0-70551 GCA_963921515.1 Calotriton arnoldi | reverse complement strand
AAGGTCCCTACAGGCCCTCCGGATTCCATTGCCATGCCATGCATCAGGTGCCTTTCCGCCCAAGGTGGCCGTTGTATTCCGTACAAATAAAACACAGGGCACAAACAGCAGTTAGTGAAAAAGGTGCATTTATTCCAAACTGTGACATGTGATTGTGTGTAAGGTGATGACAAAAGTGGTGCGTGCAGTGACAATGAGCTGTCGGTCATGGCTGCGTGAAGCTCAGGGTGTACCCACTGGTTCTATGTCCATAGTCCAACACACACATGCCATCCAGCTGGCTGTGTGGAGTGGGATCGTAGAGCAAGTCAATGCAGTGGCTGGTCAAGGAAGGCTGGCGGAAGGCTGGCTGGCTGCCTCACTTGCGACTGGAGCGTGCGAAGTCCTCCCGGGAGATCTGTTTCCTCTTCGGACGGCCCCTTCCACGTTTGGGAGGGGGTGTGTGGTGGCGACCTGCTGGTGGTGGGTGAGGTGTGCTCACTGGCTGTGGACGCAGGGGAAGTGGACACTGCTGCCCGACCCGGCGCCCTAGCAGGTGGTGGCGGAGGTGGTGTTGCTGGCCTTGCCTGTGACCCCACCGCCACCACCAGCTGGCCCATGAGGTCCACGAGTTGGTCCATACGGGACACGAATTGGCCCATATGGGCGTCCATGGACCTCAGCACCCCCAGCACCTCCCGCGTGTCTGTAGCAGACCTGGCCCATTGTCCTTGGGCCTCTTCATAGGCCCCAAGGACTCTGGCCATTTGAGGCAGGGCATGGCTCCCAGGGGAGGCTGGCGTTTCCCTGACCCTGCTCCTCCTACCAGTCCTGCTGCCACCGGCCTGCCCACTAGCCACATTGCACACCACGGTCCTCGCTGTGGCTCCCAGGGTGGATCCAGTCGGCCGGGCCACCACCTGCGCTGGGGCTGGTGCCAGCGAAGACGTGGTGGTGGTGGTGGCGGTGGTGGTCGGTGCGGCGATGGTGGCGGTTGCGGCAGTGGTAGTGGCCGCAATGACCGTGGGTGTGGCCGCAACGACAGTGGCAGCAGGGGGCTGGGACTGTTCAGCATCCCTGGATGATGGGTTGGTGGGTAGGAGGGGTCCTGGGGAGCGGCTGGGCCCTGCCACGCCAGATGGGCCTGCTTGGTGGTCCGTGTCCGAAGAGGAGGACAGATCCTCCAGATCCGTGTGTCCTCGTTGGGGGCTTGTGGGCTGGCTGTGCTGGCTGCTGTCTCCATCCCCAGCATCCGGCAGTTTGTCACCTGTGGAGAGAATGAGATTTGTTATTGTGTTGCACCTGGCGAAGTATGTATTTGTCGTCTGACATTGGCAGTTCGTGCAATCTCGTACATGGGTTTCCCGGAGGCGAGTGTGTGGCTGTGGCATCTGTAGTTGTGTGTGCTAGGCAATGGGACTGTGTGCTGTGCACATGTGGCATGGGACGGATTGGCCATGCCGATGGGTGTGTTGCTGTGCCCCTACTCATTGTGACTCTGGTGTATGCGGGCTCCTGGCCCATCCTGGGTCTGGTTTGTACTTTGCTTTTGGGGTTCACATGGAACGCTTAGGAACGCATATGGCAACATGGGGGCCATGCCCCAGATTCGCATTTGGGAGGGGATATGCTTTTGGGGTTCAAATGGAACGCTTAGGAACGCATATGGCAACATGGGGGCCATGCCCCAGATTCGCATTTGGGAGGGGATATGCTTTTGGGGTTCAAATGGAACGCTTAGGAACGCATATGGCAACATGGGGGCCATGCCCCAGATTCGCATTTGGGAGTGGATATGCTTTTGGGGTACATGCTGTGAGCCATGGGTGCCGAACGTGACATGTGTTGTGGCAGCATGACAGTGCATGGTTTGAGGTGTGTGCATGCTTGACATGGCCTGCATATTTGCTGTCTGTTGTGATTACTGGACATGGCATTGGACGCATCGTTATGAGTGAGTGATAGTTGTGTGCCAGCCAACGTATTGCAGTTGTCCCATCTCCTTGGTGTGCGTGCTGCCCTGTGCCATGTGCATCACTGCAGTGCTCGGGGGGGTGTGGCCCATGTTGTGTGTTGTTGCTCACAGTGTGTCGTGCGCTTAATTGACTTCTGGCACATGGTTGGTCATGGGCATGTGTCTTAGCGTGACTGCTGTATGTGTGGCAGCTGTGCGGATGACATGCCTTTCATGAGACTGGGGCTGACGGATGGGATGGATGGTATGTTGTATGTGCATGGTGTGTCTGTGTGTTTGATGGGTTCAGTGGTGTTTGTGTGCATTTATGTTGTTCCGCTCTGTTGCGTCTAGTGTTGTTTGTCTTACATAGGCGTAGTTGTGGGGTGTGTGGTTGACAGGCAGTAGGGGCTACATGGACAGGACTTCAATGGTGTTTCGGTTGTGTGTGATGAGTTGCACAGTGGCTGCCATGTGGGACTATATTCAGTGTGGCTTGTGCATGCAGACGTGGCTCCTTGCGTGTTGCTATGTCTGTGATGGGTCATGTGGGGTGTGAGTCTGTTGTTCATGTCCGTGTGCACATTGTTCACTTGTTCGTGACGGTGGGCGGTGCTGCATGTTCGTCTGCTACGTGACATGTCCCATGTGTTGGTCGTGTTATGGTCCTCATGCCTCCAGTAATCCAGCCCTGTCCAGTTTCCCACCTGCAAGTTGTTCGTGCGTGCACTGTACTGGATGCCACATGGCTCTAAGCGGGGGTGCTCCATGTTGCAGGTCTGTGGGGGTGGGGGGGTGTTGTGGGTCGTGGGGGTGGCTGGACACCCACTGACACCGATTGCTGTGGACCGTGATGTCTGCCTTTCGGCTGTCGTTGTGCACTGCGGTGGCTGACACGTGGCTGTGGGGTGTGGGGGATGCTCCTCCTTGCTGTGCTGTGGGACTGGGGCCTGGTGTGTGTTGTACTTGGGCTGTCCACCCTCCCACCCACTGCACTTTGTGTTCCTGCCACTTACCTGTTACTTGTCGGTTAGTGCAGCTGTGGCGGACACATGGGTGTGGTGGGTGCTCGTTGTGGCGCTTCTGGCATATTTGGGGACCTGTTGGTGGTTACGTGGCTGGCTTAGTGTACACATGTCCCCACGCATCTTACAGTTGTTCGGTTTGGGCTGTGTGTGGTAGTGTCTGTTGCATGTGTGTGTGATGTGTTGTGTATTGTGTGCTGGACATGGGGGTGTTTGTCCCTGGGAGCTGTGGCATGGTAGTTGCGCATGTGAGTACATAGCGGTGTGCTGGTATACATTAGTTTGTACTTACCAGCCTCCACTCCCCCTGCTAATCCGGCGAGGATCTCCGGATGGATTACGACTCGCACCTTCTCCTCCCACGCTTTGAAGGTCTTAAAGAGCGCGGGATTCCCTCCGCCAGTGACGGCAGCCAGCTCTCTGTTTTTGCCCTCCTTCTTCTTGACCAGGCTCTTTACGTCATTCCAACGTTTGTTAATTTCGACTCTGTTCCTGGGCAGGGTCCCGACTGCATTGACCTGGTCTATGATCCGGTTCCACATTCTGTTTCTGGTGGCTAGTGGTGTGTGCTGGACCATGTTCCCATAGATTTGTGGGTACACCTTGATGATCTCGTCGACCATGACCGTCAGCTCCATGGGCGTGAACTTGGGCATCCTTTGTGGTGCCATGGTGTTTGTGGTGCTGGTGCGGTGTGTGTTGTGTAATGTGCAGGGGGTTTGTGGTGCCGGGGTGGTGGTGGTGGTGGTGGTGGTGGTGGTGTTTGGTGGTGGTGGTGGTGGTGGTGGTGGTAGTGATGTGTGCGTTTCTGTGGTGTGCTGCTGTCCTTGCTGTGTCACTGTGTCCTCTCCTCTCCTCTCTGGTTTGCAATGTAGCAAGGGGTTGTGGTCTGTGGGAGTGCTGCTTTTGTACTCACCTATGTGGGTGTGTCCTCATGGTCTGTTGTTTTCAGGTGTGTTGTGTCTGGGGTTCTGGCCTTTGTATTTTTTGTTTGTCCGGGGGTGTTTTCGGGATGTGTACTGTGCTTGTGTATTTGTGCGTGCCTTGCTGTGTGGACTTGTTGGCCATGTTGTGTGCTATTGGTTTTGTGTGCGGATGGTTTCTGTGCAGGTACGTTGGCGCCATGGCTTCTGCCGTGTCGATTCTCATCGGCGTTGTTTGCGCTGGCGGGCGGTATATTTGTGGTTTTTCCGCGCTCATGGCGGTGCGATCGTAATTTCACATGCGGTGTGTCGGCCGTGTGGGCGGGCGGTTTTGTGTTGTCGTGCGTGTTTCCGTCCGTGGCGGGCGGTTTGACTCCGACTCGGACGATGGCGGGCGGTATTTTGTGTGATTTTTCCGCCGATGGCGGTTTTCGGTTTGTGTAATCGTAATGGCGTGGTCGGTGTTCAGGCGGTGTGTGCGGGCGGATTTTTGCCGCTTCCATGCCTGGCGGATTTATTTACGCCGGGTATCGTAATGGGCCCCTAAGTAAGCATTTTTCAATGTAAATAATATCACAAATGAAAAATGTAAAATTAGAAAAAGTTTAAATATATCTCATTTACGACAAACTGGCAGCCAGTATTTTTACCATACATGTGAAAACTAATGGCGATAAAGATGCAAAGTTAAAATATTAATGTAACCTTGCAATAAACATAGCCCTCAATGAAAATCAGCCTTATGTGTATAGCATTCACAAAGGGTTACTAGTGTTGTTTTGGTGCACACGCCCTAATCTGTACCCATAATGGAACAATGAAATTGGGTCTAGATAAGACACGGAAGACCGATTGCTCATATGTGTTGTATGAACTAAAAATACCAACGGTATGAATGTATCACCCAACTTGTTATCCAGCCCCAGTGGGCATGCTGAATCAATTTAGAGCGAAAAATAACATTCAAGGTTTAACACATGTAAAAAGCGGTGCCAGTCACTGGAGAAAAAACAGAACGGTAAGATAAAATACAGTGAAAAGAGGACCTAACGCTAGGAAGAATGGGTCAGGTACAGAAAGCGTATAACATTATCTTTATAAATGTACATTCATTGCTTCGTCTGCATTCATCCCATTAGGGATTTTAGAATTAAGCAAAATGATGTATCTCAACTCTAATCTTCTTAATTTCAATTGTCTATTCCCTCCCCTTGGGTTTTTCGGGACTGTATCAATTACATAAAAAGATAGATCTTGGGCTCTTCCCCCATGGCAAGAATTGATATGTCTTGCCACCGGGTACGATTGGTCATTATTGGAGATGGCCCTGAGGTGTTGCAGAATGCGGACATGTACGGGGTGGATGGTGCTCCCCACATACTTTTTGACACACGTACATTGCAAAACATATACAGCAAAATCAGATTTACAGTTGTAACTGCCTCGAATCTCATAGGGTATGTGTCGGAAAGGCAGTTGTACTGTTTTTGTATTCATACCATGTTTACACGCCTTACATTTTGTGCACTTAATAAACCCCTACTGTGTTAGCAGCCAATTCGGTTTTTTAGCAATGGTTGGCGCATTGCACACTAATTCTTGGCGCATAGATTTTGCTCTCCTGAAGCTTATAGAAGGGACTTTGGCGCATGTGGGGCCTATGATTGGGTCACTGCGCACAGTACCCCAATGTTTGTAAAGTATTTTACGCAGTGTGGCATGGTATGCATTAAATCCTGTTATAAGTCTAGGGGTGTCTGCCTTAATGTTAGTGCAACTGTTTTTGCTTTTGGTGTTAAAGAGCAGATCTTCTCTTTTAAATTTAATACTCCTAGCTTTTGCTGTGACTAGGGTTTTAGTCTTGTAACCTCTCCTTTCTAATCTGCAGAAGAGGTTATCAGTAGATTGTTGTAAACCCTCTTCTGTGCTACAGTTGCGCCTCATGCGTAAACACTCAGCATAAGGGATGCTATCTTTGACACTGTTAGGGTGGAAACTACTAGCATGGAGAATAGCATTTCCAGCTGTGGGTTTTCTATAGGTTCTTGATTGCAATTTGTTTTTTTCTGCATATATTTCTAAGTCTAGAAATTGAATGGACTCTTTGCTGATGTTACAGGTAAATGAGAGATTCAGGGTGTTATTATTTATCTCTTGTGCAAATGTCATCGCACTTTCTTGTGTGCCATGCCAGAGAATAAATATGTCATCAATAAACCTGACATATCGAATGACATTCTCAGTCATAGCTGTTCTTTGTGTCTTCATGAGTACTTGCTCCTCCCACCAGCCCATATGCAAATTAGCATAGCTGGGGGTGAAGCAAGTACCCATGGCAGTGCCCTGTAGTTGTTTGTAGTACAGTTTGTCAAAGATGAAAATATTATTTTCCAGGCACCACTCTGCCATCTGCAACAGCATCATAGTATGCTGATGCATGTGTATAGGTCTTTTTCCCAAGTAGTGGTTCAGAGCATTAAGCCCATCCCTGTGTCTAATACTTGTGTATAATGAGTTAACATCCAATGTCATTAATACATAATCATTGTCCCAGCTGATATCATAGATTTTAGTCAAAAAGTCTCCGGTGTCTCTGATGTATGAAGACAACTCACATACTGCAGGCTGAAGAAAATGATCAATGAATCTCGAAGTGTTTTCAAACAATCCACCAATTGCCGTTATGATAGGTCTTCCTGGGGGCTCAATAGCGTCTTTGTGTATTTTGGGTATTAAATACAATTGTGGTGTTATCGGGTAGTCTGATTTTAGATATTCCAATTCAAGTTTCGTGATTAGCCCAATTCCTCTCCAATCGTAGAGAGCTTTGTGGTATTTCTCTTTGATTCCCATGATGCTAGTAGGGGTTATGCGGTTGTAGCACTCTCTATCTTGTAGCTGTTTCTGTGCTTCCGCATTGTATATATATATATATATATATATATTAACTACTGGCAGTAGCCAGTAGGTAGTTAAAGTTAGGACCTTGTTTATATTCTTTTGCCAATATCCTTGGCGCCATTTGACAAATCTTTGCGAAATTTTCAAAACTAATGGGGCGATCAGGTCAGCTCCTGTGTTGAAAGTTTCGGGTTGATTCTTCAAGCGGGGGCCGAGAAAAAGGGCGTTCCCAAAACACGTTTTCTCCATGTTAATTTCCATAGGAAACTTTAGACACGGCTACAGCCCGAACTGCGGAACGGAATTACACCAAATTTGGCAAAAAGGTAGCTCTTGGTTCAGAAAGCACTCTTTTTTGTTGAATGGTGTCAATCCGTTCAGTGGTTCCTGAGAAATTTAAAGATTTCTCAGATATACACATATCCACACTGAGGACCAGCGACCCCTCCCGATCTTGTGCCTGAGATCTGATTGGCTGCCAACAGTTCCAACCAGGAACCAGTGTTGGCAGCCATATTGTGACTCTGTTGAACCAAGTCACAAGAAAAAAGGTAAAAAAAGGATTAAAAACAAGAAAAGGGGGCAGGGTAGAAACACAGTGACCCCCTAGCCCTACTCAGTCTGTCAGTTGGTGAGTAAGTGGCTGCAAGGGTTGGTGAGTAGGTACATGAGTACCTATATGGGTTACTGATTAGTTGTCTGAGTACCTGTATGGGTGCCTGAGTGTCTGTGTGGGTGGGTGAGGGGGTGTGTGACTCCCTGCATTGATATATAAGTGGGTGAATCCCTGGGTGTATGGGTTCATGAGTGCATCAGTGAGTGACTGTATGGGTGAGTGAGTGTGTGTATGACTGTGTCGGTGAGTGAATGGATGTCTCAGTGGTATATGGTTAAGTAACTGCATATGTGCAAGGCAGTATTTGTGAGTTTTGGAGTATATAAGTGAGTGATTGTGAGAGTGACTGTATGGGTGAGTGTGTGCTTGTGTCAGCGACTGTATAGTAGAGTAAATATTGTTTACTATCTGTATGAGTAGTGAGTATGTGTGTGTTTCTATATGGGTGAGTAAGTGGCTGTGTAATTGAGTGTTTGGGTGAGTGAGTAGGTGTGTGAGTAGCTCTATGGACGATTGACAGCGTATGAGTGGCTGTATGGGTGTATTAGTGGATATATCAGTGGCTGTATTGGTGAGTGACTTTCTGTATGAGTCCCTGTATGAGTGAGTGGATGTGTATGTAGACCTGTGAATCAGTGAGTGGGTATGTAGGTACTGGTATTGGTGTGTCAATGGTTTCAAGAATGGTAGTCTGAAATTTGGAATGGGTATATGAAAGGTTATCTTGGGGTGTGAGTAGGTGCATCAGAGATTATGTGGATGATGTCATCAGTGAGGTGCATTGCGGGGGCGTGAGTTATAGTTAGCTCAGCTAACTATAACGGCTGAATGTCTCTGGTTTTGTACGAGTGAAATGTCAGTCTAACTACATCATCCCTGAAACCTGTGGTTTTTTCAGTGAAAAATAAAATATATATATCTTTATAGTGTGGACCTAGTTTCCATAGAAAAAACATTTTTTAACTTGGCTATAACTTTGGTGTTGTTTGACCAATCGGCATGAAATTTCCCCCCAAAAAGTGTCAACCTAGGTTCTGTGTGTCATGGAAAGTTTGCGTGTGATCCATGCAGTGGGGACAGAGAAATAGGGGCTTGAAATAAGGGTGCGATTGTAATGTTAATTCCCATAGGAGCGCATTGTCGAACCTACAGCCCTTACCGCTAAATGGAATTTCACCAAATTTTGCAGAAAGGTAGATGTTGCTACGCAGATTGTGCTTTTTGTTATTTGGTGCAAATCCGTTCAGCAGTTTTTGTGAAATTAAAACCAAACAATATAGTGTATCTCTAGCTGCAGATATTTCGCAATGGTTTTGC
The DNA here is from genome assembly GCA_963921515.1 of Calotriton arnoldi. Classification (NCBI taxonomy): domain Eukaryota; kingdom Metazoa; phylum Chordata; class Amphibia; order Caudata; family Salamandridae; genus Calotriton; species Calotriton arnoldi. The sequence continues at coordinate 61,836 of CAWUFW010023733.1, read as the reverse complement.
GGTGATCGCGGTTAACCAGCGACGTGTTCGAGGAAAGCGTGCCAGCGGTGATGCTCTGATTGGCTGGATGCAACCCGAAGAGAAAGTTGTGGCGGTTTCGCAGTGATCGCGGTTACATCGCGACGTGTTCAAGTTAAATTGTGAAAGCCCTCTAACAGGAATGCTGTGATTGGCTAGACGCAACCTGAACAGAAAGTTGTGGCCGGGGATGGTGCCCAGGGCTGAAATATTTTTTTTCAAAGTGACATAAGGGGTCAGGGTAGAGTCACGTTGACCGCATGTTTGACAAATGGGGGTATTAGTGACACAAGTTCTGTGTCCAAAATAGATTTTTTTTAATTGTGCATGATATTCGTGACAATGCTGCGACAGCCAGCATGTACCCCCGTGTACCGTCATGGATAGTGACGTATTCGCGACTCCCAGTGTCACCGCAAAAATAAAAGATTGATTTTAGAGATGAATTTTATACACACTTGCTTGACAAATATGATTTTAAACAGTGCACTAATAAATCCCTAGTGTCTAAAATGCTGTTAAATGTGTGCAATCGTCACTGTTACCGAAGTCATGGCGACTTTCGACGTAATCATGAAAACAGGAAGTAGGGTTCGAACACAGTTTTTAGAAAAGTAACCATAAAAATATGTGTACAAGCATGTTCTTTAAGTTAGTAATGTGTGCATTGTAATAGTTAGAATTAATTTTTTAAGTTAACATTTTTTAATGTGGTGGTGGTTGTTGAATGTCTGCATTTGATTTGCGATTTTGCGATGTGATCGCGATCATCACAACGTCGCCATACATTTTAAAAATTCAACAAATAAAAATCATTTAACAAGAAAATGAACAATATTTTGGGCTCTTGGGTGGCTCTGACAAGACCCTTTGTGTTGAGAGTGTGTGTAAGACTGCTATATATAAGACTGTATGCAAAATTTCAGGTTGGCTGGAAACACCCTGTTCCCATCATATGTAGAGTGAACGCCATCAGATCTATATATTCCATGCATGTCAAAATGCAGATTGTTGTTGTGGATAGAGCCCATGTTGTGGTCTCTGAGGAAAGCAGAAACAGTTTTATTAACATGTTTCCTGGTTTTGTCAATTTGTAGACAGAATTGATTTGACCAATCCCATTTCTGTCTTTGGCACATATTAGAGTACACCAAGACTGTGTTAGGAAAAAGTGACATCAGTTCGGCTCCATTAGGATTTCCACCCCTACCCTAGGCAATGTTCCTAGGTCATTGCCACCACAGTGCACAATCAGGAGGTGAGGAGCTTGGGAATCCACAATGGTTTTAACCAAAGCCACTAGCTGATGAAACTTTAACCCTCTCTGGCCAAACCAACTAATCTCCACATTTGGCAAACTCAAGTCCCTGTCAATACCTTTGTTTTTGTAGCCTCTTTACAAAGCTCTGGCCCACAATCCATACTCAAAGCATTTTGTAGTAAGGGGGAGTAGCACACAGGACAAGTCTACAGCTGAATATTACAGTTGGTACGATGAAAGACAGTGAAAATGCATTTTAATTGGATGAGGGGAATATGCAGGTGAATAAAAGTAGGTTGCATTTGGAAATTATGAGTAAACAGTTGTTTCATTGGCTCTGGTAAATAAAAAATAATAATAGAGAGCTGAATATGCTTTATGTGCAGTAAAGCACACCTGCCTTAGTTCATTTTGTAACTAGTAGGTACCTTCTGAAATGTTTTATGAACTTGTAACCTACTGGTTCCAGTGGGTTTCTATGGACAATCTGCAGAGGGTGTATTGGGGCAAGGGTGTTAAAGAAACAGGTATGCATTTTTACAAATTGAAGAGTTTTAGGTTCATTGTTTTATAAGGTAGGTAAGATTCCCTAGTGAGGATGTTCTAAGAAAGTGTAGTATAGTGATGGAAATATAAAAGTATTAAGGGAAGCAGGTTTTATGACTCCAATTTTTTATGCAAATTCATCGCAATGATTGCAATTACGTTACGAGTGTTGACACAAAGGCATGCATTTTGGGCTACTTCTAAACAGGATTGAAAGGGTTTATAGACAGTAACCATTCAGAAATCCAGTTACAAGACTGAAATATGAAAGCAATGTTTTTATGTGCTGACTTTTGCAGTATCAGGCAATGGAAAGTTCAGAAGGTTGCCATTTATCTTTGCTTTGAATCAGAGTGTATCAGAGTGGGGTGCCATTCTTGTGCTAAGTTTTTACAAACCCTGAGAATATTTCATCTATCTAATAAGAGACAAAAAAGCGATTTTACCAACAAACTCAATCTTCTGGTATGTTAATTACATTGTTTTCTAAGTCAAAAAAATTATTAATAAGGTATATAATTATGTCATATTGTAATAAAAAGATTTTGAAATATATGTAATTATTTAAAAAATGATATATCTATTAATAGGTAAGTAAGACATAGTTTGTCTCAGGTGCAGATCAGATGTCTGTCAAGTTAGTTTAGAATGTGTTTCCATGGAGGTCAATATTGCACTTATATTCCTTTACTGCATTCTGAAAGTGGTAGGAGAAAAAACTGCACACTAATGGTGAAAACTAAATGTAATCTTGTAGTCTACATGTCAAAGTTTTATATGTGTATATATGATTTGCTGCTTATAACTAATGTTTTTATTTGAATTCTGGGAGTTGTAGTCTTATTTGTCCCATTATGAAAGATGAGGACAACGCTCAGTTTAAAAAGTGGAAATTATGCACTACAGCTGTATATGAATTATGAATCTGAAATGATCTGTGCATGGAGGTTTATTAGTAGGGCTGTCTTATCTCTTAAAACTGCTATACAAGGTATACATTTTTCTTGAACCATATATAACTGAACAGTGAGGTAGGCTGTAGCAAAGCCATAGCGCAGGGTGCTATTCGCTTAAAAAGTAAAAGATGCACTTTGATGTTTCAGTGAGCAATATGCACTCATAGAAACCTAGGTGCTCAATTATACATGCAGCACACACCCTGACTTAAATCTGGGTACCTAAGTAAAAAAGCACACAGAGTCTGATACACCCAGTGAGGTAGTTAGAGAAGCACACAAAGATTCAGTCACACAGACAGGCACAACTGATATGTATTTTCTGGTAATAAAGGCCTTTTCTCACACACTTAAATAGTACAGCCAGGAGGCAATATATACAGGCTGTTACAGACACAATTAGAGAACCACATATCACATAAAGAGAGGAAGTGATTTAGTAATACATTTACATACACATGGAATCGCAGCCCCAGATAGGAACTGAAACACTCATTCAGATGTCTGCTAAATAAGTGACACTTTCAAGTTTATCATGCAGACAAGTAGCGCTTGCATTATGTCTCAGGCCTGGTATACTTGAGCTTGGGCATGTAGTTTTACTGGTAGAGCTGCCTTATCACTTAAAACTGCTAGACAAGGTGTAAACTGTTCTTGTACAACATATAAGCAAACACTGAGGTAGGCTGTAGCTAGGCCATAGCACAGGGAGCTATTTGCTTAAAAACTAAAAGGTGCACTTGGATATTACAGTGATTTATATGCACTGATAGACAACTATGTGCCCAATTATACATCAAACCTACACTCAGACTTAAATCCAAGATACCTAAGTAGTAAAGCAGACAGATACTGAAAACCCTAGTGAGCTAGTTAGAGAAGCATGCAAAGATTTAGTCACACTGACAGGCACAACTGATATGTATCTTGTGGTAATGAAAATAGTTTCCTACACACTTAAATAACCCAATATTTACTAGTACATCCAGGAGGCAATCTATGCAGGCAGTTACAAACACATTCAGACAATTACATATCGTTCGTTCAAATAACTTTATTCGATTCAGTCGAATCATAAAGTTTGCAAACATACATTCAATAATAAAAAGAATATTCATAAAAGAAAACTTTATGCAGAGGTTAAACATACAGTACACATATTGTCTTTCCTAAGTCATATCGCCCCAGCACAGATTCTATCGAATTTAAAAGCCTCCTATCATTCTACAACACATTTATACAAGATATTAAAAAAGAACCCTAAAATCACTTAAAACTTAAATTCATTTTAAAGTTCATAGAGTTTCCTGATTGAAAAAGCAATTCTAATGAAGTTAAGAGAGCTGCAAATAGCAGCATTAGATAGTGACCGCAAGTAATTAAAATCCTCCTGGTAAGAACAGGGACGGATTTCCTTTAAAACTGGCTTGATGATACGTGCCCTTGGGTCTTTATAAAGTGTGCAAAACAGCCTAAAGTGCATTGTGCTCTGATGGGCTAAGTTGTTACAAGGACAGGGGGTTAGTCTCTCACACCAACCTGCCTGTTTGGGAAAAGCCACAAGAAAGTGCAATGTGCAAAGACGGAATCTGGTCATAAGGAAACGCGATTTAACATGCATAGTAAAAGACAAATGAAGTTGCTGATGGCCTAGAGATGCATGATCTGGCATTTCACAATCCTGTTTAAACATACTTAATTTAGTGCGATATGCATTTTTTATAACCAGTTTCATGTTGGATTGGATACTATCGGGATTATCGTAATATTTTTCTAAGCCATTTTATAAAAAGTATCTTTGACATAACGAAGCCAGGGGAGTGACATTGCGTTATCAAGATTCATACAATCTCTATGGATACTCCTTGAAAATAATAGGTCCTCTGAAGTCCAGATTTTCCACCATAAAATCAATGGGGCAATATTTATTCTATCTTTTACATAATCCAGACCCACTTCACAGTGACAGAAAAGTGTTGAAGAACTGCTAGGAATCATCAATAATCTTTTTAAAAATGTATTCTCTAAAATCTGAATCTGGGAGCTTTTATGGTATCCCCATACTCCTGCCCCAAAGGTAACTACTGACAAACATTTTGATTCGTATAATGTTATCATTTCTGCTACCGGCTTATGTCCAAGCTTGCAGGCAAAACGAAACAGCCCCTCTTTTATTCTGCTAGTTTGTTGAACCCTAGCCACAATTCCCAATGGTCCCAATTCAATTTATTATTAAAAACATTCCCCAAATAGGTAAAATTTGGCACCTTATCAATGATTTTTTCCTTCACTATAAATTTTCTTGTTTTAGTTTGATTGGAACCGCATACCATAATAAATGTTTTGCTAAAATTTACTTTTAGGTCCAATGCCATCATGAATTCAGTAAAAGCATTCATACATTTTTGAAGGCTATTGGCCGTTAAAGTCATCAAAACTGTATCATCAGCGTATGACAACAATGGAACCCGTTTGCCTCCTATACTTGGGAAGTCCAATTGCTGTTCTAACAGAAATGATTCCAATCCATTTGTATATATTAGGAATAAAAAAGGGGCCAAAATGGCGTACCCCCTCAGTAGACGCGATGGGCTTAGTCTTCTCTTCTCCAGGACCAAAACGAATAGCTACAGTGGTAGACGCATGTAACCTGCGCAGTAGGGTAATGAGAGGTTCTTCAAAACCCATAGTTTCCATCAGTGTCCACAACTTCCCCCGGCTCACTGTGTCGAAAGCACTGGACAAGTCCATGAAGGCCAGGTGGATCGATCCCCCCCTGGCCCTCATCTACTTACACATAATCATGGACAGGTTGAGGCACTGTTCATTCGTTCCCATCCCCCTCCTGAAGCCATATTGAGTGTTCGATATGAGTCCAGAGACATTGGCCCATGACTCCAGACGTGCAAGGATTACCCTCCCATAACCTTGCATGTGGCGTCACTTAAAGAAATCGGCCTATAGCATGTGGGTTCATTCCTGTTACCTTTTTTAAAGATCGGTACCACTACTGCTTTTTTCCATGATAATGGAATACGACCCACTATTACTGCTTTAAAAACATTAAGCATCAGGGGGGCCCAAAGTTGAGGATTGCTTTTAAATAAGTCCAGGGGCACCCCATCTGGTCCTGTGGCTTTCGAGGAAATACCCTTTCCTAAGGCGTCCTCAACCTCACTTAAAGAGAGGGATGAACTAAGTTGGTATGCAGTTTGTAAGTTGATGACTATCTCATCCCTTTGCTCTTGTGATGAGACACCCTTTGGGTTGAATATACTCAGAAAATGAGACTCCCAAGCTTCCCCCGTTATAGTCGAGTCCATACTCCTTGTGTCATTAGAAAAAAAGGGACGATTTATGACTTGCTCAACACGAAAGATATGCTGTTCCCCTAATCAGACAACGTGATCAAGGGATAAAAGGAGGGAAGTCCTCCTTGTCGGAACTAGAGTCCTCACACACCCAGCAAGCTAGGTGTCATGCTTCATCATATGGACTTGCTCCTCATCGGGTCGGCGCTGCAATACCCGACGGGCTCCCTTAAAGGGGAACTTTAGCGGAGATCTTTAGTTCCTGCCGTTTGGTGCGTGGGTGTGAGGGCCCTAAAAAACATTGTAGATGTGGTGCAGGTGAGTGACGTTAAAAAAGGTTGGATAGTCCACATAAAAACTCTTTATTCGGCTGGTAATCCACCTTCTTAAAAACAGAGTGGCTGCTCTCTGGCTCTATGGTCCAGTGGAGCCTAGCTCATCTCATATCGTGTGGTCGACATGTTTCATGCATCGTGGTCACTACTGATCCATTGCATTTCATCAGGACCTTGTGTTACTATACTATCTACAAGTGGTGGTGGTGGGCAATGAGGCTCCTACCTACCACACTTCTTGGAAGCGAGCGCGAAGTCCCGCCAATCCTAGTGGTAACATACACAAGGAGGATGAGATAAGGAGACAACAAGCAATCACTAGATATTTCAATCTAGCAGATGAGTATATATGCCCCCCCACACCCTCAACTCCGATGTCCAATACGCAATCAAACTTAGGACTTAGTCTGACCCTTGATCACACATGCGTACTTAAGGTTAAAAATAGTCATTAGCAATAAGAATTAAAAATAAGTATTAAAAATGAGACTGGACTACAGACAAGGTTAAAAAAGGGAAAATGGTGGTAGATCACATACCTAAGCACTGCTAAAGCATTACCCAAAGGAGGAGTCAAAGCGTGCAGGAAGCGACTCACCTAGTTATGGGATAAAACTCACTCCATTCTGTTTTTGGGCTTTAGACACCAGATTTGTGGTGTCCTGCAGAAAAGTAAGCAAGTTTGAGAAATTCAAATTAAGACTAAAACTGCCATGTGTGGCTCAAAGCTGGTAGCTCTGGTCACCTGCTCCAGTGTTGCCTAGGAGCACGGCTGAGAGAGGCACCCCTACAAGGGGGAGGTGGAAGCACATACCCTCATCTCCCATGTCATTAGAGGCAGTGTGTTGCGCCTGCACCCAGTGAAGTCCCCGCGAGCCCGTGGTAGCGAGGACCCACCACCATCACCCAGGGGGGCGTGTGACGGAAAGTGGTGGTCCCCCTCCGCCACCAGCCGCGCAAATGACCCGGGAGCCTGGCAGCCCAGCGGTCACCCATGTATTGGGCCAACATCCAAGTTAGTGGGGTGGGTGGGTGGTGCATCCCTCTACCTCCCCCATGCCTAGACCTAATCGGTCCATAACACACTCCTGGCAATTGCTCGCCGCCAACTAAGGTTGACGCCCTCACTCACCTGTCCTCATTGAGACATGCGCCAGTACACCTCCCACGCGTGCAGCCGCAAAACACCGGATATCCTTGTTGCCATCTAGGCTGTGTTTATGAAGGCAATCCGGGATTCCCACAGCCCGTCACATGGGTGAACAGCGTCATACCTCAATGCATCACATGGTATAGGGGGTGTGGCCAGGACGTGTGAAGTGCAACCGCCTTGATTGTGCCGCGGCCATCTTATAGTGTTGTTAATGGGGAAGTACTGTGGTGGGCCCTGAGGATATAGCGGAGACCACCAACATTCTGCTGAATCCCTTAAGTGGGTGGTCCTTGAAGCACATACTAGGATTACACAACGGGCCCTCTTCAAGATAGAACAGAGATGGGTACACCGCCTCTCTACCAGCGTGCATGGTCTTAATGATGATATTCCATGGGCCGCCCTGACAAGGAGGTAGGCGCTCCACGATAGTAAACAGAAGCTCTGACCTTGGTGGGTCTAGCCCACAGCATGTGTCGGGGGAACATGGTCCCCACTAGAAACCTAATGCACACGATTTTAGCCCCTTATACCTACATGGCCGCACACTGGACACACGAGTAGGGCAGCGGTTTTCTATAGTTCAGGTGTCTTTGGGGTTGTATAACCGCTTCTGTGTAATTGGCTGGAGATACACGCTGTGACACCGGGCATCACTGGTGTTACTATTACTGATTTCCGCTTTAAACAACACTTTAAGATGGCCGCGGCACAATCAAGGCGGTTGCACTTCACACGTCCTGGCCACACCCCTTATACCATGTGATGCATTGAGGTATGACGCTGTTCACCCATGTGACGGGCTGTGGGAATCCCGGATTGCCTTCATAAACACCGCCTAGATGGCAACAAGGATATCCTGTGTTTTGCGGCTGCACGCGCGGGAGGTGTACCGGCGCACGTCTCAATGAGGGCAGGTGAGTGAGGGCGTCGACCTTAGTTGGCGGGGGAGCAATTGCCAGGAGTGTGTTAAGGACCGATTAGGTCTAGGCATGGGGGAGGTAGAAGGATGCACCACCCACCCACCCCACTAACTTGGATGTTGGCCCAATACATGGGTGACCGCTGGGCTGCCAGGCTCCCAGGTCGTTTGCGCAGCTGGTGGCGGAGGGGGACCACCACTTTCTGTCACACGCCCCCCTGGGTGACGGTGGTGGGTCCTCGCTACCACGGGCTCGCGGGGACTACACTGGGTGCGGGCGCAACACACGGCCTCTAATGACATGGGAGATGAGGGTATGTGCCTCCACCTCCCCCTTGTAGGGGTGCCTCTCTCAGCCGTGCTCCTAGGCAACACTGGAACAGGTGACCAGAGCTACCAGCTTTGCACCACACATGGCAGTTTTAGTCTTAATTTGAATTTCTCAAACTTGCTTCCTTTTCTGCAGGACACCACGAATCTGGTATCTAAAGCCCAAAAACCGAATGGAGTGAGTTTTATCCCATAACTAGGTGAGTCGCTTACTGCACGCTTTGACTCCTCCTATGGGTAATGCTTTAGCAGTGCTTAGGTATGTGATCTACCACCATTTTCCCTTTTTTAACCTTGTCTGTAGTCCAGTCTCATTTTTAATACTTATTTTTAATTCTTATTGCTAATGACTATTTTTAACCTTAAGTACGCATGTGTGATCAAGGGTCAGACTAAGTCCTAAGTTTGATCGCGTATTGGACATCGGAATTGAGGGTGTGGGGGGCATATATACCCATCTGCTAGATTGAAATATCTAGTGATTGCTTGTTGTCTCCTTATGTCATCCTCCTTGTGTAGGTTACCACTAGGATTGGCGGTACTTCGCGCTCGCTTCCAAGAAGTGTGGTAGGTAGGAGCCTCATTGCCCACCACCACCACGTGTAGCTAGTATAGTAACACAAGGTCCTGATGAAATGCAATGGATCAGTATTGACCACGATGCATGAAACATGTCGACCACACGATATCAGATGAGCTAGACTCCACTGGACCATAGAGCCAGAGAGCAGCCACTCTGTTTTTAAGAAGGTGGATTACCAGCCGAATAAAGAGTTTATGTGGACTATCCAACCTTTTTGAACGTCACTCACCTGCACCACATCTACACTGTTTTTTAGGGCCCTCACACCCACGCACCAAATGGCAGGAACTAAATATCTCCGCTAAAGTGCCCCTTTAAGGGAGCCCGTTGGGTATTGCAGCGCCGACCCGACGAGGAGCAAGTCCATATGATGAAGCATGACTCCTAGCTTGCTGGGTGTGTGAGGACTCTAGTTCCGACAAGGAGGACTTCCCTCCTTTTATCCCTTGATCACGTTGTCCGATTAGGGGAACAGCATATCTTTCTTGTTGAGCATTGTTTGGGCACGTAGGCTGGACCCCGTTATCAAGCCCTTGAGTCCCCCCTTTTTTGTTGAAGACGATTTATGACTTCCCAGAAACTGTTGGAGTCCTTAAGAGCACTGGCTCTTTCAAGATCTTCCCAGGCCAGTCTTCTCAGTTCGTCCTTTCTACGCTTAATTAAGCTTTTGTAGGTCTGTCTAACAGTTTTAATCAAAGCCCTGTCACGGGGGACTACATGCAGAGCTTTCCTCAGATCTTTTTGCGCCGTGGAAGACTCAGCATTAAACCATTTTATTTCCGGTGACTCCTGTCTCCTCACTGATTAGGTCAAGTTTTTAGTCACATCTTCACAAATTGATTCAAAGCATTGTATTATAGCATCTGGATGTGAGTCATAAGCTAAGCATGTCATAACTTGAATTAGATTTGCCTTGATAATGACCTCCTCAAATTTTGAGGGATTTATTGTACTCCATTTTAACCTCATCCCCTGATTGCGATTATGTTTTAGCGGGCGTTCATCACCCCTACCCTTCTGTGCAATAACATGCGTGGAAGCAGTAAGGGGGTTATGTTCGCTAGCAGGGTTTGGTTCGACCGCAAAACTGTCTACAAGACATGCATACTTACTAGATATCAGCATAAAATCAATTGTGCTTGCTCTACCACCACCCTGATAGGTTGGAAACTGCACCGAAGGAATACTGACCAAGGTATCAATCATGCATAAATCATTTACTAGAATGATGGTATTTAATGCTTCGCCCTGTGGGGTATGCTTAAAGTGAGACAAAGGTTGATATGCAGTGTCTACAATCCGACATACTTTGTGCATGCTGTGCTGACATAGGGTACAGTTAAAATCGCCTACCCAAATTATACACAATGGGTAACATTTCACCGCAACTTTATCAATTTCCTCTTTAAGGATGTTAATAACCCCACAATTTTGTGGGTCAAAAATATTGTAGTACCAATGAATCAATAATAGTGTGGCGTCAATCAGATTAGAAATCAGAATAAGCTGATACCAAGGGGAGTCAGTTATGTTCTCTATCTTTAGTGACTCATATTGGACGGAAATCAGGGTCAACAGTCCTCCCTTTGCCCTCCCTGCAGAGGATGGTTTTGCCTGGACATTTAATGAAAAATATCCGTCCATAGTGACATCATCCCTGCTCCAGGTTTCCTGGGCACAGATAATGTCAAACGTCAACACATATTGTACCCAGGCCTCATCTGATAATTTTGAAGAGATGCCCGCAATGTTCTATGAGATAAGCCTGAGTGGGCGGGTATTAGGATTCTGAACCGTTGAGACTTCACCAACAGTATTACAAGTAACTTGCCCTGCGGGCATAATATCTAAATCCAACCCTACATTTCCCACACTCTCATTATGAGGGTGCAGAGGTGGGTATAGGCTGTTCTCATGGTCTGATATAAAAGGAGAGACAGCTATACTATCTACTTTATTAAGGGCAATCTCTGGGGCATTATTTAAAATAACCTTTTTCCCTGACTTTCTCAAATTTGGTATTAGTCAGTCTATATCTGTAAGACCACTTAAGGCCTCAAAACGATTTGGGTGGTACCAAGGAGGAGGCTGGGAGTGCGGGTTTACCCATGCACATCAATTGTCTTCCACTGTATGCTATCGGGGTCTAGGTGGCTGATAAAAAAACCCCAAGGGTAAAATGGAAATCCCCCTCTCATTTGCAAAGTAATCGTCCACCCTATCTAATATTGTCCTGACGAAGCATGGGGATCTAAAAGTTAATGCAATACAATCTCCGGGGAATGTCTTGTTAGATTTCCCCACCCACCCAGTCCGGCGCGCCATCTTAAATTCAGAAAATAGAAGTTTATTATTATTACCTGTCCTTGCACTTAGAAAGTGTAGAGATTTGTTCCTCAGTGTTGACCAGTGCTCCATGTCACCGGGCAGCAATGAAGGAACATTGGCCAGCACTACTATATATGGGGTTGCTTCTGGAGGTAAGTGCAGGTTGGAATGTGGGCCACTAGGGGGTCTTTGATCAAGAGACCGGCCTTCTAAAGTGCCTGTGTTTCGGTATCTCTCATCATGAATATTACGTGCCCTATCAGCTCGGGCACTTCTTAGGGCATATGCGGTCTGGACATTCCTTTGAGACAGACCTTCTGTCTGGTGTGGAGTCTCAGTGCCAGTCGAAGGAGGGCATGCTACCCTTGGGAGAGGAAAACCATCCTGTGTCACAGGTCTTAAAGAGGGTTCAGGGTGATGCGCATCCCCCTTTGCAGCACCACCCTCAGCCCTGTTTTGCCCATGATCTACAGAGGGTAAGGAAGCGGTAGGTGCTGGTTTTTCTAAATGCGCTAACCTGGCCTCAATTTCAGTTAGCTTTTGCAATATTGGGTCTAAATGAGCTGAAATCACAAGTTCCATTTCTTTCAAAAAAGCTTCCCTCTCCTGGGTAGATAATGCTACCATTGATACCCCATCATCTGGAGCTGGTGCTTGAATAACCTCCTGATTATGCTCTTTGTCAACAGGTTTACTCCTACGACCCAAAGGTTCAGGCAGAAGATAACTTTGTTTGTTTTGTTTATATGGCGCCTGCCCCTTCCTTTTCTTTGATGGCGGTGCAAAACTACTCCCATGGTTAATCTTTGCTTTTTGACCCCGTGTGACAACATTTGGCCTAACTGAGGTATCGGATTTTTCAGTTATATCCGAGGGGTGGATGATTTCCGGGCCTGGGGAATGTAACTCACTGAATTGTGATGAACAAACTTCCAGACTCATTTGTGAAGCAGGGATGATAAGAGCAGTTCGGTTATGAGGGATTTGGGGCTCCAGAGACAATCTGCGCTCTGTAAGTTCTATTTCGTGAAGGAGTGCCGATTCGGCCCTCAGTAAAAAAGTGTCCAATGTCCCCACTACCCCTTGCCCATTTCCAGATTTTAGCCTGTTCATTTTATCCCCCCTCCTCAATACAGAGTCAGTACCAACAATGATAATGTCACAGTACCTTCTAGAGTCGACACTGGTTGAAACCGGAGCGATGTAAAAACGTTAATAATGTGGCCCAGCCCGGCCTCCTTCGGCCTCTGATGGGCACGGACGGGCCCGCCCTTGGCCCGGGCTTCACCCGGGGGCGGCCCGTGCAAGCCCGCGTGTGTCCCTTGCTGCGGGAGTCCTGTGTTCCTTTTAAGCGCCTCCTGGCGCTTAATTCCGGCATGGGCGGCGTGCGCGCCGCTAGGGCTGCTGGGGGTTGTGGTCCTAGACCGGCCTCCTCTCACGAGACAAGCGATGCCCCCAAATGTCTCCGGCGGCGGTGGTGGCAAAGACCAGAGGCAGAGAAAAATCAAAATAAGTGGAGCTCCCGTGATGCGGGAGCCCTGTGTTCCTTTTAAGCGCCTCCTGGCGCTTAATTCCAGCGTGGGCGGCGTGCGCGCTGCTAGGGCTGCTGGGGGTTGTGGTCCTAGACCGGCCTCCTCTCACAAGACCAGCGATGCCCCCAAATGACTCCGGCGGCGGTGGTGGCAAAGACCATAGGCAGAGAAAAATCAAAATAAGTGGAGCTCCCGCGCTGCGGGAGCCCTGTGTTCCTTTTAAGCGCCTCCTGGTGCTTAATTCTGGCGTGGGCGGTGTGCGCGCCGCTAGAGCTGCTGGGGGTTGTGGTCCTAAACCGGCCTCCTCTCACAAGACCAGTGATGCCCCCAAATGACTCCGGCGGCAGTGGCGGCAAAGACAAGAGGCAGAGAAAAATCAAAATAAGTGGAGCTCCCGCACTGCGGGAGCCCTGTGTTCCTTTTAAGCGCCTCCTGGCGCTTAATTCCGGCTTGGGCGGCGTGCGCTCCACTAGGGCTACTGGGGATTGTGGTCCTAGACCGTCCTCCTCTCACGAGACCAGCGATGCCCCCAAATGACTCCGGCGGCGGTTGCGGCAAAGACCAGAGGCAGAGAAAAATCAAAGTAAGTGGAGAGGCAGTGATTTAGTATTACATTTACATACACAGGGAATCACAGTCTCAGATAGGAACTGAAACACTCATTCAGATGTCTGCTAAACAACTGACACTTACAAGATTACCATGCAGGCAAGTTGCCCTTGCATTATATCTCACACCTGGTATACTTCAGCTTGGGCATGTAGTTTTACTGGTAGATCTGTCTTATCACTTAAAAGTGCTACTCAAGGTGTAAACTGTTCTTGTACCAGATATAAGTGAACACTAAGAGAGGCTGTAGCTAGGCCATAGCCCAGGGAGCTATTTGTGTAAAAAGTAAAAAATGCACTTTGATGTTTTAGTGAGCTATATGTAACCAAAGAAACCTATGTGCCCAATTATACATCCAGCCTACACCCATACTTAAATCTGACATACCTAAGTAGGAAAGCAGACAATATATGCAGGCCGTTACAGACACATTCATACAATTACATATCACATAAAGAAAGGCAGTGATTTAGTAATACATTTACATAAATATGAAATCACAGCCACAGATAGGAACTGAAACACTATTCAGATGTTTGCTAAATGGAGTGGCATACAGTGGAATAGCATAGAGTGTAGTAGTGTACAGTAGAGTGGTGTAGACTGGAATAGCATATAGTGAAGTAGTGTACACTTGCATTGGCGGGTAGTGAACTGGTGTAGACCGGAGTGGCAGACACTGGATGGAATGGGGTAGAGTTCAATAGCATATAGTGGAGTGGCATACAGTGAAGTGGCATAGAGTGGAGTAGCATACAGTGGAGTGGCATACAGTGGAATAGCACAGAGTGGAATAGCATAAACTGAAGTAGCGTACAGCGGAGTGGCATAGAGTGGAGTGGCGTACACTGAAGGGGCAGAGAGTGTATTGATTACAGTGTAATAGCATAGAGTGGAGTTGTGTACAGTGTAATAAGGTCGAGTGGAGTGGCATAGAGTGGAGTGTTGTACAGTGGACTGGCGTAGAGTGTAATAGTGTATAGTGCAGTGGCGTACAATGGAGTGGTGTATAATGGAGTGGTGTAGACTGAAGTGGCGTACAGTGGCGTGGGATAAAGGGGAGTGGCGTTCATTGGAGCGGGGTCCATTCGAATAGCATAGAGTGAAGTGGCGTACAGTAGAGTGCCGTTTAATGGAGTGATGTAGAGCAGATTAGCATACAGTGGAGTGGCATACAGTGAAATAGCAGAGAGTGAAGTGACATACAGTGGAATGGCGTAGAGTGGAACAGCATAACCTGGAGTAGCATATAGTGGAGTGGCATACAGCAGAGTGGCGTACACTGAAGAGACATAGAGTGGAGTTGCATACAGTGTAATAGCGTAGAGTGAACTGGGGTGGAGTGGAGTTGTGTACAGTGTAATAGAGTAGAGTGGAGAAGAGTACAGTGGAGTGTTGTACAGCAGCGTGGTGTAGAGTGTAATAGTGTGTACTGGAGTAGTGTACAGTGGAGTGGCGTATAATGGATTAGTGCAGATTAGAGCGGCATTCAGTGGCGTGGGATAGAGTGTTATAGCATATAGGAGTAGTGCACATTGGAGTGAGGTCCAATCGAATAGTGTAGAATTGATTGGCATGAAGTGGAATGCCATACACTGGAGAAGTGTTGAGCGGAGTAGCGTACAGTCGAGTGGCATAAGTGGAATAGCATCCAGTGGAGTGGTATGGAGTGGCATACAGTGGAATAGACTAGTGGTGGGGCATGCAGATGTATGTGAAACTTAGCAGCAATGTAGATTATGGTGTGCAGAAAAATGAAAAACAGCAAATTGCTCTGCCTTGCGTTTCTCCAGATTTACCAATCAACGCAGGGCCGGGCATGCTGGGTGTTCCTTTGTAATTCTGACTTGAGTATTGCATTGCCCATATGACACCATGAGTGACGCAAGGGTACTGCAATCCAATAATACAGCTAGGCGTTAGTTATAGTTTGGGCGATGGTATACCATGATAACTTTGCAGTATACCGTGGTGTATGGTGATGACAAGCCAGTATATAATTGGGTAATGGCTGTTTTTAGAGAATGAAAAGGCAGCCATATTGTTTTTACTACACTTTGGCTGTGTTCAGTGTTAGGGCCTTAGATATAGGTAAGTAGTAGGCCCCTACCTATTAGCACTTTATTAAAGTGGTAATAAGAAGGAAAATGTATTTATATTTTTTAATACATTTTCAAATATGTTTAAGGCCATGCACCACAGTAGTTTCACAAAATGTTATGAAATTCCCGAAAGTATTGTGGTGACAGGTATCTCTAAGTTTAATGCCTTATAACTTAAAAATACTTACCCTACCTAATTGCAGTACTCAAAAAGCATCATCTGTACACCATAATGTATAATCCTGCCGAATTTCATGTAAATCCATTCAGCCGCTTTTGTGCTATGCCAAATACAATAGTGTATGGAAAATGCATTAGTGCAAAAATGCGTTTTGGGCCCCCTTATATCTTTACATCCCCTTAACAAATCACAACAAAAATTTACATCATCTCAAAATGTAGAAAATTCTATAGGTCTAGAAAAGTTTGTGGTGATTCATCAAACGGGTAGAAATTTATTAGGGAGCTAATATTCGAGGAATTCCTATCTTTGGGAATGCTAACTATAACTACAGAGTGGCAATCAGATTTTATGGGATTTCTTTCTTTTTATCTATTGTAATTGTTATTTGTTTTGTTTATTGGTTTACATAATTATGTGACCATAAATGTGTCTTTTAGTTGTTAATATAGTATTTTTGAAACTTTGCATATGCAGTCTAGTTAGCAATTGGACTTCCTTGCTACTTTTAGTAGGATTGTACTACATATGAAGCCCAAAATGAATGAAAGCCAATCATTGTTGTTATAAAAATTAAGATTATTATTTTGTTTCCTAATGGCCAATTATTATGCCCTGTATATAGTAGTTTGCGTAGCTCACTGCTAGGTAACTTTTCTATTTTGTTGCACAGAGGTACATACGGAAGATGGTTTTTGTTTGTCTTGTTGGGCACAGTTTTATTTAGTGAGCCAGAGAGCATGCAAAGACAACTTATGTAGATTAAGATGTATTCTATTTGTTATGCATTTGTGAATAGGTTTCCATTAGCATGTGACCATAAATGGGTCTTTCAGCTGTTCATGTAGTAAATCTGAAACTTTACATATGCAGTCTACTTTATTCTTTGGACTTCCTAGCTACTTTTAGTAGGATTGTGCTACATATGAAGGCCAAAGTAAATAAAAGGTAATCATTGTTATTGCTATAGAAATTGATATAATTCTTTTATTCCTAGTTGGCAATTATCATGTCGTCCAAATAGTAGTTTGTGTGGCTCACTGTTAGGTCAGATTTTTACTTTGTTGCATAATGGTGCATAAGGAAGATGGCTTTTGTTTGGCTTGTTGGGCCAGTTTTCTTTTTGTGAGCCAGAGAGTATGAAAGGAAAACCTATGAAGATTAAGATGTATTCTATTTGTCATGTATTTGTTTATAGGTTTCCATTATCATGTGACCATAAATGAGTGCATCGGTTGTTCATGTATCAAATCTGAAATTTTACATATGGAATCTAGTTTATTTTTTGGACTTCCTTGCTCCTTTTGGTACTATTGTGCTACAAGATATCTCTAAGGTGAAAAACCGTATAACTTGAAAAATACTTACTCTACTTGCAGTACTCAAAAGAATCATCTGCGCATCCTAATATCTAATGCTGCCACATTTCAGCTCAATCTGACTGGCCGTTTTCGCACTACATGAAATACAAAGTCTATTTACAATGCATTGGATTTCAAATCTGTTTTGGGAACCCCCATTTTTTTTTGCACCCACTTAAC
The DNA here is from genome assembly GCA_963921515.1 of Calotriton arnoldi. NCBI lineage: Eukaryota > Metazoa > Chordata > Amphibia > Caudata > Salamandridae > Calotriton > Calotriton arnoldi. The sequence goes on along the minus strand of CAWUFW010023733.1, from coordinate 44,128 downwards.
CAAATCCTTAAAGGAGTGAGAAATAGAGAGTTTGTTCTCACAATTAAAAGTAGTCATTAACTCATTACGCTTCCTACCAGCATGTGAATGATGATGTCTAAAAAAAGAATAAAAAAGGGAAACTCAAAGGAAGTCATCATTCCTCAACTTTCAGAACCACCAGTATATTCATCACAAATCTAATTCTCCATCTACATATTTCTCATCTCATTCTTCTTTATTATTTTCTCTGACTTTATTTTGCTAAATAAGAAAGATTTACTATCATATCTGTTTCACTCTACCCTTTGTTTTCCCTTCATTTCAGCCAACCTGGGTTCTAAATGAGATTCAGATCCACCAACTACAGTAGAGGTGATGTGGCCATGCAATATTGTATGTGAACCTCTTTCACGCCAAGTGGCAAACTTCAGCAGGACATTGATTCTCTTTTCTGGGCAATTAGACTCGAATGCTAGTCAGGTAAAATGAAACAAGGATATTGGATCTTTCCCTGTGAGATTGCTAATAATACTGAATCAAAAGATGTGGCTGTAGTATGAGCATGCTACGTATTTCTGCTTTAACACAATGACTTTGTGATGGTGTCCCCCTGTTTACAAGATAGAGTATGTATGCCACGTTTGACTGATAATTCAAGAATAGCACAGGTTTACAGAGGAAACCTGATTGCCATTCGCTCATGACTGTGTGCATCACTACAATTGTTCTCAGTGCACAATCACAGAAGTAGGGTTTGTAATAAAGGTAGGGTATTTAGGAAAGGTGCGATTCTGAATACCTTCCATCAAAAAATTAGTGGCTAAGTTTTCAGTTGCATAGAATAATGCTAGATTTTCTGGCCTGAGGCAAACATCACTCAATAAGTTCCATAGGTCTGTCCTGTCATTGCTGGCCATTCACAAAAGCGTTCTATCCTGTCCAACATCTGACTACAAAAACCTCTACAGGATCAGCTGCATTTTACTACTCTCAGCTGACCACTAGGCTTTAGTAAATTACAGGGCAGACAGAGACTGACTGGCAAAGGGATTGTGACCTGGCAAGAGCTTCCATAGTTCTAGTGAATTTAAATCCTACCGTGTATATCAGCAATAAGTAAGATATTGATATACAGCAATACCCCTCACCTATATAAGGAATAATGTGGGATTCTCTACTTTACCACCCCTTATTAACTTTTTTTCCAATGGATTTTCCATCCATCCTCTTTATGTTGATAGTGTGATGTTCAGTTCACTCATGGCAGACAGATGTTTTGCTTTGTTAATGTGCTATTTTTCTTTTGCTTATCATTTACAGATTTTTCTCTATGCTGCAATTGACATACACAGTTGAATGGTCTGGAATAACCATGAAATTTACATAACAGTACAGAGCAGATACTAGGGATAATAACATTGACCTGCTCTTCTCCCACAAGGATAACACTTACAGGCAGAGCAAACGTCCCCAGAGCCCTCTTTTGGTCTGCTGACACTCACAGGCGCAGCTGTCTGTCATCCCGCACATCATGTGCATTGCTATAATAGTACGGTGTCCCAGGAGTTGATGTTGAACAGAATGGTAACTGGGGATGGCCTGCACAATCCCTGTAGTGCTATGATATTTACTTAGTCTATAAAATCTCCAGCAAATGTAAAGTAACCTTTCATCACAGGAACTGATACTCATCTGAGTTTTTATATTGCAAAAAATTCCTTTTGTACATAATTGGCCATCAGGGGTTCTGAAAATGTTATAAAACATGATGTAAGGACGGAAGAATATTTAATGGCAACAATAATCCTGGCAATTTTTCTCTAAATAATATATACGAATGCTGAAATATGACTTCATGTTGTTTAGAAATATATTTTAAAGTTTCACAACATTTACTATTAGGAGAACATTTTTGATGTTAATATTTATTTGATCATTTTGATGTATTTAGAATATTAAGGAAATTCACCACCTGCTACATTATTTCAAAACTGCTTCAATGGTCTGACAAATGTAAGTATTGTGATATGGTTTTCTTCGGCTATTCTTTAACGACAAAGAAATAACTAATGTCACACGTGTGTGAGGGAACACAGAATCTGTAAATATTTTGCAAGAAATATGAACATTGTCTGCATTGGTTAATATTAAGATTGTTGTTTACTTAGAAATGTCTTGAGATGTACAAAGAAAAATTCAACCGAATCATAGAAACTCAGAAATAAGTCATGTGACAAAAGACCCATAGCTTAGCTTCCTGTTACATTTATTCATAGATGTGCTGCCTGAAATGCAGCAACGGTACATGGGTTTCTACAACCTGTGCTGGAACTGGGTCGGCTAAGGGCCCTGGATCGAGCAGGAGTTGCGACTTTGAGTCAGATCTCTCACCTGGTCATTAATTAACTATTATAGTCAGATAAAAGCATTATACTCTGTTACACATATGTACCACATCCTGACACGGGCGTAGGGGATACTCGCCTCCTGACACTGCTGCAGACTGAGCTGAGATTGCCAACCTCTTCTGCACACGTCACTGAACAGCCCTATCTGGTGAATACATTGTACAATTACAGACTTGCAATAACCTAGAAGATGATTTGAATGGATGCTATACGAGTCATTTTATGGACAGATTTTGAATGCACTGGAAATTATTGCAAAGGCCACTTTATGATGTTGTCCAGGGCCCACCCATGAGCTCTCTTGCTTGGTTTGCAGTTTCGGTGAAAAAGAAGCATCTTCTGGCAAAAGAACCGTATGAATGAACTTTTGATTCAGATATTACCAACCCCAAAAATGCGCTGTATTCGATTTGCGGCTCCTCCTTGCTCCCACTAGCCCCTCCATCCTGCTTATCTCAGTCGTATTATTTATTATTTGCTCGTCCCCCTGTTTACTTTCATTCCAGCTGTTGCACATAAACACGTCACTGGAGAGGACAACACAGATCCAGCAGCCTCAAGATTCCACTGCTTTTACCTCTCTTACTCCGAAAATTCGATTTCTATCTAACCATGTCTCAAACATACTTTTGCACACTTACATTACAAATTCCATTGCCTGACTGTGTTTTAAAATAACTGATTGTATACCTCTTTAACTCTCAGTGCACACCCATTGTATTCCCCAGACCCCAGCAAGGACCCAAATTGAAAGACGACGAAACAATAGTGCGCCAACCACCACGTCCGAGGTGAAAAGACTCAAGTCCTCCGCCTCTCGAGAGATATCGCCGCCGCCCTCCCCCTTTGACACTCTCCATATTTAAAATGGGGGCCCAGGCCACACATTGGTGCAATCCTTTCATACTGAAGACTTTTTGTGAGGCAGGGCCACCAGTCATTCAAACCCATGACTGATGAGCACATGGGAAGTTATGGCACCCTGCAACATTTCTATCAGACATGTTCAATGGACTACAATCCTTCCTATGACATATCTTGGAGGATCCATAAACAGAGGCTGTATGCAACATTATTTGACACATCTCTAGTTACAGTTCTAAAAGCCACTGGGATAAATGCTGAGTTTCTGCTATCGTTCTTAAAGAAAACAACATTTTACTTTTCAGTCAGAGAATCATAATCATTTGCACCACAAAATGCAAACTAGTCAACATTCAGTTAGATTTAGACAGTCTCACTAGCTTATGTAAACTGGTACAGGTTCGTGAATTGTTAGTCAGAATATGCCATCTCTCAAAATTATGTTTCACCATTTTCAAACCCTTTGGCTTAGTTCAACCAGGTTGCGTATTAGAACTCAATAATAATAATATTTTCTAACACATGTAAGCATCTACTTGTTCTAAACGTACCCTAATTTTGTCTGGCCCTTTTTTATTCCCTAGACTTTTCTGAAGTCTATAAATTATATGTTCATATATTTCTCTGTGACAGGACTATATTTGTCAATGAGATGAAAATAGCAAAGTAACTTTCTGTTCTATGATCCGGAAACGAGCTGAGGCTCCACATTCGGAAAAACCTATGGTTCTCTGAACTCTTAATCAAGCAGGGAGATGTGACCTTGACAGGAAGGAACAGATGATTTATGATGGTGCTCAAACTTCATTAAACTGTAAATGACCCACTTGGTTTAATCAGAGGCAGCAGCCAGCATGTGAAGTATACTCTCAAAATGAAACCCATTTGGTCTACCAGCCATTAATATATTTATTTTTATGGTATTTATATCGAGATGTTAATGGTGCATGGATGTGCTTTGCATAGACATTGAAGATTTAGGGAAACTGGCCAAGAGTGTGTTCCCACAGTCAATACTCAAGATAACTAGTGTTTGTATACTGTCTGTCTGAAATTGTCTGGAGTAATTAAGTTCCTCGTTTTGTTACGAATGTGCAGATGGTACATTGCCACTTTTTAGACTTTCGATGTCCTTGGTGAAGTTCAGAGAGCTATCAAGTGAGAACCCAAGAGATTTGGCGATTGGCGAGACATTTGGTAATATGATTAAGGAGGTACATTTATTCAATCATCTTTGGACTCATTGTTGAGCATTGTTTTATTGCAGAAGTATGAGTTCATCTTGTTTGGGTTAAATTTCAGGGAGATTACAGTTAACCAATCGATTATCTGTTGAAGGTAGATTTTCAGGTTACTGATCTTTAAGTAGTTACATATCCTAAGGAAGAGTTTGGTATTGTGTTATGTTTCCCGCTTTTTCTTAAACCTAATGCATTCAAATAACCATCTCATTATCTAAATTGTGGCATTCAGGAAGGAGTGGAATACATTTTATAAATTTAAACAACAAATTCCGCTCCACTTAAGCCACAAAATAAAAAATAAAGGGAATACTTAACTATATCTGGACAAAGATTTGCAGACTCACCTTCTTAGCACATGATTCCTCATAACCTCAGCACTACCACTCTGCCGACATCAACAGACGCCAACATCTCAGCATCTAACCTCCACCGATGGATCTCTCACTGCGCGGACACTTTGTTCCCCCTCAAGAGATCCCCAAGCATGCAACACTCCAAGAAAGCCAGCTGGTTCACTCCCGCCCTCCACAAGTCCAGACGCACCTTCAGACAACTTGAGAAGAGATGAAGGAACAACAAACACCGGAAACCCACGCAGTCTTCAAAACCACCGTCAACACACAACACCACCTCCTCAAATACACCAAGACAGAATCTACGCCAACGCAGACAACAGCAAGGAACTCTTCTCCATCGTCAAGGAGTTCACCAGGCCTAACAGCGAGACCACAGACGTCCCACCCTCTCAAAACGTCTGTAACAAACTTGGCACCTTCTTCCACCACAAGATGAGGCAGATCTACAACAGCTTCGACACCCAAGACCCTGCCTCAACACCTGTCACCACCACACGCAACCATGCTGCACCCCAACAGATCCTGCTCAATAGGACCCCGCTTACCACAGAAGACACATTCAAGACCATGAAGAGCATCCACTCGGGAGACCCCTTGATCCTTTGCACATATCACATCTTCCATAGAGCAGCCACCACCATTGCCTCAGAGCTTTGCTGCACCATCAACTGCTCCTTCAAAACCGCCACCTTCCCCGATAACTGGAAACACACAGCGATCAATACCCTGGTGAAGAAGCAATCCGCTGACCCGACAGTCCTCATAAACTTCAGACCCATATCCCTCCTCGGATTCGCAGCCAAGGTCATCAAGAAGGCCATCAAAGCCCAGCTCTAGGAGTTAATCGAGGAAAACCATATACTGCACAACTCTCAATCTGGCTTCCAAAGCGAACACAGACCAAAACCGCTCTCCTCGCCGCCACCAACGACATCCGCTCCCTTCCCCACCACGGTGAAACCCCAGCCCTCATCCTACTGGACCACTGGGCCACCTTCGATACCATCTCCAACTGTACCATAATCAAGAGACTATGTGATGCTGGCATCCACAACAAGGCCCAGACTGGATCCACTCATTCCTTACCGGCCGAACACAACGAGTCAGACTACCTCCATTCCTCTCGGAACCTACGGAGATCAGGTGCGGAGTGCCCCAAAGGTCCTTCCTGAGCCCCACCCTCTTCAACGCCTACATGGCCCCTCTCGTGGCAATCATCAGAAACCACAGACTCAACATCATCTCCTACGCCAACGACACCCATCTGATCCTTTTCCTCACCAACAAACCTACAGCCCCCTGAACCAACTTCCACAGCGGGATAAAGGCCGTGGCCACCTGGATGAAAGATAGCTGCCTCAAGCTCAACTAGTACAAGAGTAAAGTACTCATCATAGGACCCGCCCCCTCAGCCTGGGATGACTCTTGGTGGTCTGCCACTCTGGGATCCCCTTCCACCCTCACGGACCATGCACACAAACTCGGCTTTGTACTGGACTCCTCACTTTCAATGAACCGCTACATTAACTCTGTATCCCCATCCTGTTTCAACATGCTCTGCCTGCTCCGAAAGACATTCATATGGATCCCCATAGAATCCAGAAAGACAGTCATCCACTCATTCATCATTAGCAGATTAGACTACTGCAACGCACTCTACACCGGCATCACCCAGAAATAGCTCAGGAAACTTCAGAATGTCCAAAATGCCGCAGTCAGACTGGACATCCCCCACCACAGCCACATCTCTCAACACCTCCGTCAACTCCACTGGCTCCCAGTCAATAAGAAAATCACCTTCAAGATCCTCACACATGCCTACAATGCTCACCACGACACAGGACAAGCATATCTGAACCACCACCTCTCTTTCCATGCACCTGCCAGACAGCTTCGCTCCGCCCAACTTGCCCTGGCCACTGTACCACGGATCCACAAGACCAGAACTGTAGGAAAATCCTTTTCCTACCCCGTTGATAATACCTGGAACACCCTGCTCCACCTACCTCGCTGACCCTATTCAGGAAGGATCTCAAGACCTTGCTCTTCGACTGAACCTGGACGCCCAAATGGATCAGCAGCCCCCCCCCTCAGAGCCTTGAGACCTTTACGGGTGAGTAAGTATCTGCATTAAATATATTCCTGATTGATTGATTGATTGATTGATAACATTTAGTCAATAAAATCTGTTGCCGATAAAAATTCATGATAAGTATTTTTTTTAGAAGACATGGGAACAAAATGAGAGCTAACATTCATATGAACTCATATAAAAACATCAATAACAATCTCCATACTGTTTATGTAAACTCTGTTGTTAAAAATCAATGCATCACTGTGATGAATCACTTCATCAAAATAATGTGCATAGAATGAACAGTAAATCATTTGAAATCAAAGCATCATTTTGGAATCCAGTGTTCTTCATATTTTGAGGGAGTTCTGATAGTCTTAGTCTCACAATAACCATAATTACTTTCTTATATAAAGAGTTTCAAAGAGATCCGATTTCTTTCCATTTAGTTAGAGCTCTGCACTGAACACCTTACTGTGTGCCTCCTATTGTGTTAGCTATGAGCACTCTCACAGTTGCTCATGATTCACCTCCATCAGGGAGGCATCTAAGTATTCCATATCTTGAGGTTTAATGTGCTTGCCAAACAATAGCAGGCATGTTTGCGAGATTGAGAAAATAGGTGCAGTGCCTTCAATGCCTATTATCTAAAATGCTGATGAGCTTATCATCCTCTCTGAGATAAACAGGCATCATTTTCCTCCTTCTTCATCTTCCATCTATTATTTCTCATCCAATGTGTCACTGGAACCAAGCTGTACCCTACTGATGAGCCCATAGCGAGGGCAAAACCAGTATTGAATTACTTGTGTTCCGGTTCAGGGAGGACCTAGAATGACAGTTCGGGCTGGTTTGTTCCGATGGAAGCAGGTTCAAGACTGATTTGTATATAGCAGGGTCCAAACTGAGGTGACACGGAGTGCAAAAAAATTATGTGTTGGGATTCTGCCCTGTGTAACTACCAGTGGCTGAGATTAATACGAGCATTTTATCCATCAGGTTTATGTATACTTTGGTAATCTAGGCATCTAGGGCATTGTCCTGGGTAAATTGGAGAATGGGAATTCCGATTGGTAAGTAGAAGGAACTTCTATTTTATACTTCAGCACCTCCTGTCCATCCCCAACAATCATAATTATCATCAGAGTTTCATTTAATTGACAACAGTCATAGCAAGACAAAAAATTATAAAAGCATCCAAATCTTCCTACTGTGCAGCAAACACACTTTTTAAAAAAGTTACTTCATAATGTATATATATATAGAACAATTGCAGTGGCCTCAGGACGTAATCAACAGACTAAAAAGAGTGCATCAACTTTCTAAATCGCTACATCCTTTGTTAGAGCACTTTTCCAGAAAATGGGCAAATTTCCTCTAGCATTGCAAGCAGCCTATTAATAACCCTGGTCGTAGTTCGCGTAGTAGCGCTACGCGTAGCTACGCGAAGTGCACTTCGCACTACGCAAGCTATGCGTAGCTATGCGAACTGCGTAGTGCGGTAGGGAAATGCTGTTCGCACTGATTGCACAGTGCCGGATGCTTGTCCGCACCGTGCAATCATTGCAAACGGCATCTTGCACAGTGCAAGCGGTCGTTTTCTGCCGCTCGAGTAGATTTGTACTCGAGCGCCAGCTTTCTCAACGCGGACTGGTAGTTTCTCATCGCGAGCGGTCGCGAGCATACGCAACCACTCGCAATGAGAAACTTGACCTCCCCGCGTTGAGAATCTCGCCGGGAGGTTTATTTTCCACGCTCGCGATCGGCAACTTGATGTTGCTGATCGCGAACGAGGAAAAAGTCTCGCCGGGATGTTGATTTTGCTCACTTGCGGTCGCCAACTTCAAGTTGAGGACCGCGAGCAAGCAAAATATGCCCGCTACGCTACGCGTTTTTGCACTGTGCTATGGGCAATTCGCGTAGCGCATAGTAGCGCAAACTACGCACGCTCTGCAAGCGTAGCGTACCGTAGTACTACGCCCAGGGTTATTAAGGATAGTGTTTAGCTGCGTAGTTATTTGGGCTATGCTGAATCATTTTCTGTGAGCTGGATTGCCTCATGTATGAAAAGTCTAAATTATGGCTAATTTGAGCTTGCAGCCACTATACATTGTACAACAAAATACATGGAAAGGAAAAACAAAATGAAAAAAGTGACAAGAAAGAATATGTGAATGTCCTCAAATAAACCTAAAGTTATCAGAAATGCAATTACTAAATTAGGACTTACCTGATATAAAAATGTTAACAAAACGCTGTCTAGATCAATGGTCTTTACACATAATAACGTCCTTCACGCATTGAGTAAAAAGAAACTATCCTGTTACAATGCTTACCATGAAAACGTAATACTGCTGTCTGCTTGAGGTTAAAATCAAAGATAGATCAGTAAACGCAGTAAACATGATATTGAATGCTGCCTGTTCTCACTCGTGCCATTCAAATAGTATGGCCCTCATTTCAGAGACAGCTGAAACTGCATTTTGGCATTTTGGATTTACTAGTCAAATCAGGATTACAGCAGATGTGAATAAAACATTTCCCTAATTTTTCCCCGCATGGACATTTCAGTTGAAAAATACTGCTGAAATTTCTAAATGGGACTTGATCGAACAATTATGAACTTTCAATGGCAATTAAATATTTTTCAGGTGTGGCACAAATGACAACTTGAAATCACAAAATATTCACTCACCCCTTGCCTTAGTATTGCATGTATCAAGCCGCGGGACCAAACAGATGAGCACCATCCTATATGCAGATGATCTGTTCTTGTTTAAAGCAACACCCGGGTCAGCATGCAAAGGTTGATTAATAGTTTTGCTGAGTACTCAGCTAACAATCAGTTGGAAATCAACCTTAAAGAGACAAAAGTTATACCCCTAAGGAGATGAATAGTGAAACAGGGGACATGACACCTTAATGGGCCTAATATCGATGAAGTTGCAACCTACACGTACCTAGGTTTAAACTGGACTCAAGAAGTGAATTTGCTGCACAAAAAAGCTATTACAGCAAAAGCAGAAGTGTTGAAATTGGCCTTTTCTAAATTGCGGAGAAGCTTGTGAGGTCACAATTTAACGGCACTGATAACAGTGATCAAATCAAAATTGGTTCCGGCTATATCATATGGAGGTGAGATAATGCTGTGTGAAGATGCAGAACTGCTGGAGAAGCTTGTAATACGAATGTACAAATGAGTGTTTCAGATACCAAAGTCTGCTTCCCTGGCCCAAGTAAGATTGGATTTTGCCTTGATGAAACAAACACTGGCCAGACAAGGTGTCAAATGTTGTCAAATGTTGTTATCCACTGTGGAGTGCCCCAGAGGGAACGCTGGCAAATCTTGCTTGGACGGAGATAAATCTGACAAGAGGGAAAGGTTAATTTGCCAAATATCTACTGAAAGGTAAAGAGAATCTTGGTAACTTAGATTTATGGCAACTGAACACGAGTGACAACATCTTCAAGAAAATGTTGAATAAATGCAGACAGCAGAACAGCCTGGAGTATAAAGCTATTTTGACAAAATGAATGCATGGGTGGCCACTGATAAACTCATAACATCAGTAAGGAACAACCCCACTTTAAGCCAGCACTGTCATTGACTATCAAGAGGGAATTGATAAAGATGCATTTTGTATGCCTTCCAACACTCAATTTTATACCCAAGTGGCAAAAGAAGGTAAAACAGGAAGATGCATTATGTCATCTGTGTCTTCAAACAAAAGAGACGTTTATGCAGGGCCGGCTCTAGGGCAGTGCGACCGGTGCCACCGCACCGGGTGCTGACTTCGCATGGGGGCGCCTCTTTGCTAGTTTATATTGTGCTTAAAAGCACCTGCTGCCGCGTTCCTGGCCTCCAGCAATTTTCAGGCAACAATTAACATGTCAAGAAAACTCCGGTGATGAATGTTCTTCCAGGCGAGATCGGAGTTTTGTCTAGTAGAAGTTTTAACTCGTGGAAGTTTTGATTCATGGTAAGGTAGCGCAGAGGATTAATATGCCTGCTGCAAATAACATGTACCATGCAGATCACAAAGTGAATGTAATGTAAACAGGTCAGTGGGTTACTGCTTTTGTCAGAGACTTCCTTTTGTTAGTTGCAGTTTACAGTGAGCTATTAACTGTCAAAGAACTGCGTGCAGACTTCAAGGTATAGATTAGAGTGTATGGATTTTTTCCCCAGACTTTCATTATTCTAATATTGCAAAAAGGGTTAATTTGGGTACAAATCAGCTCTTGTTATTAAAGAGACATTTTAAATTCAGAGTTTGTGCTTCTCCAGACCAACTACTCTTCAACTATACTGCCTACCTGTATGGATAATATGTGAATCCACCCCTTGTTGTCCTCTGTCTAATGTAACATTTCCTATACACTGATTTACACACCTATGATTGATAGTCTCTGTGTAATGTGTGTGTTATGTAAAGTGCTCTGACACCCTTCACTTTTATGAGTGATGCTATAAAATTAATTAAATGCATCTGAGAGAGAGTGGTTATGGAGACTGTTAAAGGGTGGTGGGAAGGGAATCCGTGGTGGAGGTGGTCATTGGGGGGCGCCAAAAAATCTTGTCGCACTGGGTGCCACCAGAGCTAAAGCCGGCCCTGCGTTTATGCATATGCTTTGTGTGTGCCCCAACCTGCTAGTACATCGGAGGTTACTGCTGTGTAAAGAGTTTTTAGCTTTAGAAGTTGGAACTAGTAGGTCGGCTGTCATAGAGGCTCTAAACCCTTAGGGCCATATTATCAAGAACAGCGATAACATTATCGCCGCTTTAGCGGCAGGAAACTGCCGCTAAAGCGGCGATAAGGGGCTTGATAATATGCCCTATATAATTCCAATAGAAGCCCAGGTTCTGGTGTGAAGGACATCAAACCTGGGCTTCTATTGGAATTCTATAGGGCATATTATCAAGCCGCTTATCGCCGCTTTAGCGGCAGTTTCCTGCCACTAAAGAGGCGATAATGTTATCGCCGTTCTTGATAATATGGCCCACAGAATCTTATGCTGAACATTCAACTGCTGCAATTTTTATCAATTTCTAATAATCAGATAACAACATCTTAAACTGAGACTACGGCAGAAAGGGTTTCTAATTAATGACGTGCTGCTAGGCAGTGAAGAAGAGAACTATAGACCCTCATCCCAGAGTTGATGCGAAATGGAATGCAGGGGTTGCCAGGGGATGATTGTGTGGAATCTTGCCCTCAACTCTGTTTGCCGTTGCATGCTAAGCACTGATAAACTCAAACAAAACTTATGGGAAAAGATCTATTAATTATACTTTTTTGCACAGGAACCCTGCCCTCTAGCCCATCAACAGTTAGATGCTCAGTACTGATTAGTTTTAGCAAGCATTATACAGTATTTATGAGAAAGGATTCATTATAATATATGTTTAATCGCACAGTAAATGTTCCTTTTCACAGTTACGTCGATGTTTGCACAAGGCATTGTATAAAGTTTTTGTGTGTAACCTTAACCAGGTTGTTTTAAACTGCTCATGCTCCTGTGCACAGTAAGCCTTTGATATTTGCATGCTGCGGTGTTTTTTAATGAACCTCTCAACCACGTTGTTTTAATATGTTCATGCCCCTTTTGCACAATTAGCCTCTGATATTTGCATGTTGCACCATTTTTATGACCCACCATGTGCCTCAGACTGTAGACTATTAATTTTTTTCCTCATAGTATATCTTTCAATGTATGCATAATGCACTTTCTGCATGATCCCTTTCTGCACAGCTGTAGGAGGTAGGAAGGTCTTGAACGCTCTTTGTACAGTATGTTTTTAGAGGCTGGCACTATGCACCTTTGTCTGATCCATTGTTGCTTAGACAGACTGAAGTAGAGATTTATTGATTATAAATGTATCGTATTGATGATTAAGCAGTGGATCTGTGTATGTTTATGGGTTTTATTAACTAATAAACTAATAATAATGAAAATGATAATAATACACTCACCCAGAATAAGTGAAAGCCACAGTAGTGGTAATTCCAGGTGCAAAAATACAGCACCGGTTCTCAAAAATCATCCCAATGAGGACGTAAATGTTACGCAACTGACAGCAGCAGACATGCATGCTTCCCGCAGATGCAGAGGAGCATATTTAACAAACAGCTGTGCCCTCGTGCCCTGACGCAATGGAGCACAAGAGCGATGCAACTCTTAAGTTAGAGTTATCAAGCCAAGCAACGCCACCTTGCGTGTCCTTGCATGACTTGATAAATCTAGATTAACGCAACACAGCACAGCGCAAATTGCTGCAATGCTTTTCTCTGCTCTGGGAAGAAGTTCCATGGTGGAGTGTGGGTGGAGCGTGGGTGTACCCATGCATCCACCCATGGATTTTGGCACAATCCCAGATTTACCATTACTGGTAAATCTATGTGAGAAAGTAATCCTTTTGTCCTTGCAGGCTGGTTTTGATATAAAACTATGTCCAAATTCGACCTTGGAATTAAAAGTACTTCCAAAGCTTAAAACTACCTTTTCTGCATATAAGTCACCCCTAAGGTCTGCCCTAGGTGCCCCAATGGTAGGGTGCCTTGTAACTAAAAGCAGGGGCAAAATAAAATATGTGTTTATGTACTAGTGAGGGAAAAACCTGCCAGTGTCATTTTCCCCCATTGTACTGTTGCTAGCTCCATAGGCTAACATGCAAAGACTTTATTAAACTTTAAGAAACAGAGTCTAACTTTTCACAGGAGTGAGCTAGAACAATCATTCAAAGTATCAAAATAATAGTTACAATAAATCCAACATCTTGCCAAGGTCGAATTTATTGTAACTATTGCAAGAAAGAAGTTTTAGAACTTGCTTTCCTGAAGTTACCTAAACCAGCCTTGTTGCAGCCGCTTCTGATTGGCCAGCCTTTGACAGGCTGAGCCAAGCTGCTCCTGATTAGTTGTGAAGTGGCCTGAGCTGAAACAATACAACCATCTTTTGGGGGGACATCTGCTGCCTGCAGATACCAGGACAGGAATGGGGCTTGGTAGCCAAACTGGGCTTCATAGGGAGAAGCACAGATAGCACCGGAACCAGGCCCATCCCCACTTCTTGCACACCCAGCCAGGTGGGAGCCCTTCTAATTACATTAGGAGAAGGGCTGGAAGGGGAGTTTAGGGAAATGCTAGCCACACCTGTAGGTTGGGTTAGCCAGACCTGAACTCCCAGGAGAGATTTTCTCTAGTTTGATTTGGACTGAGATGTGCATTCTGGGATAAAAATATGCCACACTTCTAAGGAAGTGGTCATCACACAGGGTGGCAACTTGAAACCCATTGGTTGTGGGTACCCCTCTCTTGCCAGCCCAGAATCTGGAATAAAAATGGGAGAGCTGCACAGCACCTCAGATCCCTGCTTGGAAACATCAGAAGAAGGAGGACAGTCCTGCTGGACCCTTGGACTGCACACATGAGGACTGCACCTGCTGCACTCTCATGGCTTCACAAAAAGAGCACTTTGCCTGGCTTCAATGTTCAAGGAGTGGGCTCCCTGATCAGCAACAAGAATAAAAGTACCTACATTACCTCCAACAAAGACAAGCCCAGCTGACTAGCTTCACCTGGACTTTAGTTGATTTGACAAGGTGCATTGTGGGGATTGCAGCTCCAAACCCCCAAGAGGCAAATGAATGAATAACTAAATCCCTGTCAACAAGAGGATAACCTTCAAGCTCCTCACCCACGCACACAAAGCACTCCACAACTCCGGACCAGCCTACCTCAACAGACGACTCAGCTTCTACACCCCCACCCGCCAGCTCCGCTCGACCAGCCTCGCTCTCGCCACAGTCCCCCGCATCCGGAAAACGACCGCCGGCGGCAGATCCTTCTCCCACCTCGCCGCCAAGACCTGGAACACCCTCCCCACCAACCTCCGACAGACCCAAGACCTACTGGCCTTCAGAAGACTCCTCAAGACCTGGCTCTTCGATCAGTAGCAGCACCACCCCCCTCTTCCCCCAGCGCCTTGAGACCCTCGCGGGTATGTAGTGCGCTTTATAAGTGACATGATTGATTGATTGATTGATTGAATTAAAGGATTTCTAAAGAGCACAGCTATTGCGAGAGTGTCCTGGTCATGGTGCAAATGGCAAATGGCAAATAGATGGTATCGCCCACCCTACAGTTTGAACTGATGAGTTTTCAGTTGCCTGCAATGTCAATTCTTTTCTGGGATACATCTGAGGGGAAGAGGGAGATTATTCCTGTATTAGTCCGCCAGAACCGAGCAGGCTGAGCCACCCCATTTCTTCTATTTAGTAAAGGGGATAGCTAGCAACCCGGACGACTGTGAACACATTTCTTTTTCAACATTATTCGACAATCCTTTTTGACAGGTATTTAGTCCCAGTCTTATGGAAAGTGGAATGTGCCACCGTCAGTGCTTTAAACATAATTCTTTTTATAACCAGTAGCCAATGTAATTGTTTACATTAGTTTACATTAGTTTACATTAGTGAGAGAGGGAGGCATGCTTGGGAAGTTTAATCAAAAGGCGAATTACCATGTTCTGTACCATTTGCATTTGTTGGATTAGGTAGTCTGAGACTGCTAGGAACAGAATGTTCACGTTGTCCAGTCTGGAGAGGATTCATGCCAGGACTACTGTTTTTTGGGCTTCCCAAGGCAGGAGGTTAAGAAATGTTTTGAACATCCTCAGTATGCATCAGGAAGTTTTAACCACTGCTGAGATCTGGAATTTGAAGGATAAATGATTGTCAACGAGCACCCCTAAATTCTTGGATACCGCGGTAGGGGGGTTGCGGTGATGTGCAATTCAACGGCCAACCACCTGACCCCCTGGGCAGGGGGTTGGCAACAAACAGCGGACCTCTGTTTTCTCTGGAATTGCACTGGAGCAAGGTAGCCTTAAGCCATCCCATTACTGCTAGCATGCAGACTGCACATTGTGACCTAGATTCCAATGTATTGTAGTGGTAGGTCAGCAGTAGCTGTGTGTCATCTGCATAGGAAACCACTTGGATACCGAAAAAGTCAATTAGGTATGCTAGTGGTGTCATAAATATTGAAGAGTGTGGGGCTCAGGGCTGCTACCTGAGGCACTCCCACTTGAGAATCTCTGCCTCTGAATAAAATGGCTTCAGCCACAGAGCCTGTTCTCTGTGCTCTAAGTAAGAATTCAACCAGGCTAGAGCAGTCCCCTCCACACACACATATAGCTGCTAAGCGATGTAACAGGATTGAAGGCTCATAAAATTAGGGCAGTGTTTTGAACAGCATCTGGCACAAATTAAATAGAGACTGTTATTTCCATAAGTGCTGTCTCCATGCTGTTTAGAGCCCTGACGCCAGATTAGGAGGGTTGGAGTAGATCGAAGGTTTTCAGGTATACTGATAGTTGGGTATTTACAATCTTTGCAAAATCTTCTCAATAATCTTGGCTACCCCCAGGAGCAAAGAGATGGGTCTGAAGTTAGCAAGGATTTCTGGGTCCGCATTCGGTTTCTTGAGAAGGGGGCCGACAGTTGCCATTTTCCAGGAGGCAGGGAAAATCCCAGAACTCAGTGAGGTAGCGAAGAGATCCATGTAGGTTGGACTTAGGCTTTCCCTTACATGCCTCACAACCTGAGGAGGAAAAGCATACTGGGTGGAGCCTGATTTGCATTTGCCAAAAAATCATCTTAGTTAATTTACAGTTGAAAGATTGAATTACAACAATTTGCCCTGAACTGGGGTACTATAAGATTTCAGGCATCACCAGTGAGCTCAATATCCTTCATTTTTAAAAGATTGTCCTGGATCTTTAAAATGTTATCTTAAAAAAATGTACTCAGCTTTGTTCAGGTATTCACCTCAAGGGGAATTGCAGTGGCTTTTGGGCCTGTAAAATCGGACTCAATTTTAAAACTTTCTTTTGGGTTATTGTTAGCTTCAACAACTTGGTTTGAAAAAAAGTGTGTCTGGACCCTTGGCTGGTGTTGTGGACCCTCAATGACCCTCAGAAAATCTTTCAGAGATTATAGCGATCTTCTGCAGGGAGAATAGATTTGATAGCAGACATGAATTTTACAAAACGGGTGGCCATCTGAGCAGAGTCACCCTTCATGCACTCCTCTAGGGCCACTAGGCATGTCCGCACATTGAGGATGCGCCAAATTGGATGCAGCCCAAAAATTCACAAGGGGCGCCGGGTCTTACAAATGCATATAACGTGAGTTAAAGTTTCTTCCCCATTGCCGCAAAAACGGCGTTGAGAGGGCGTATCTTCCTTATACCTCTGGCCATACTTATACGCCATCAGGGTGATTAGGCCAAAACTTAGTCTCATTAAATGATGTTTCACTGATGGCTTCATGGTGGATGATAAATAGTGTGGTAGGTTTTCACGATCGTAGAGTTTTAACGCCCAACTGCCTTGGGAAAGATTTTTCACAGCTAGTGCATTGTGTTCCGCTGACAGGATCTCGGCTTGTTTAGTCAACTCTTTTGCGGCCACACCTATGGGTAGCTAGCTGGAACCTTTATATTGTGGGCTTGCAGTGCATCCAAACAATGTGTTAAAAATTGACTCCAAGTGGTTCTGGGATTATTTAACCGAGACCAGGTGTAACTCTTTAATGTGAGGTCACAGGCCTTTTTGTTTTTTAAGCAGTAGGCAATACATCTTGGTTTCATGATCCAATGTTGAGATGGCAGACTAAACTCCATGCGGATTTGGGCATGAGAGGTCAAGTTGGGTAGATGGAACACTCTGTGAAAACAGGCTGATCGCGCTCTGTCTAGCCATGTGAACATTTTGTCTTTAAAAGTCAGCGCACCAAAGGCTAGTGTCTGTAAAAGTTTGGCACCTATCACTCTAATTAACGGCAAGAAATCTGGAGAATTCAGGGCTTTCTTGGATCTTAAGAAGGCCCCCTCCAGGCAGTGGGCCACTCCTTGCATTGCTGCAATATGCGGTGCCGATCTTCCTCTATGATCTATCCAGACTCCCAGGTACTTATATGCGGCCACTACCTCTCTGGATTTTCCTTCAATGTACCAGAAGCGCTTTCTTGTCTCGATACCGTCATCACCTTTGGTTTGGCGATGTTGATCTCTAAAGCGTTTGTTTTGCAGTACAAGGCCAATGAGATGAAGAACCTCTGGAGGCCCACTTTGGTATGATCGAGGAGAATCGTATCATCTGCATATTGCATTGATTGTATTTTAGTTGAGGCAATTTTGGGCGGAAATGCTCGAGAGAGAGCCAGCCACTCGGGCAGGTCTGCTAAGTACAGATTGAAGAGTAGTGGGGCCAAAATGCACCCTTGCCTCTGTTGGTCATGATTTTATTGGTCGTTGACCATCCAGAAGAGACTCTTATTTTTACCCAGGTGTCAGTGTGCAGAGCGATGAGAGCGTTCAATAGGGATTGCGGGATGCCCCAGGTATTTTTTTCCCCCACTATCTGGGGTGGAATTTTGAGAACTTTTGGACAACTTTTTGGAATAGCTCCGTAGGTCCATCGACCTTGATGACGAGAGTCAAGCCGGTGACGTCCAACCGCGACTCAGTCTGATCATGCATGTATGCCCCACTGAAAACTTTGGAGCTCTTCGATGTTGACGATGAAGACAAACACCTCCAGAACTCACTGAGGCATGGTGCTGCCACAAGCCACCATCGTAGAACTGCAATCCAGATTGACAAAGCCAATTGCTCAACATCTAGAGAAAAAACTCCCAAAAAGTGACTAAGTCACAAGATAAAAAGTTGACCGGGCCCTATCGCTCATTGTAGCCGACCCACGCTCCATCACGTTTGGCTTGAAACTTTGACTTTGTCCTGGTCCATTATGACCAGATAGCCGTGGTTTGCACTTTTCACTTTTCGGCGCTAGAAAGTACATTTTTGCATTTAATCTTTAAACTTTCATATCTCTGTTTCCCTACATTGGATTTTTGTTGTTTTGGTGTCATTCAAACTTTAAAATATTTTCTAGTTTTATAAATTGGTGTTGGATTTTTATTGTGTACTATGTCTTACTTATTTACTGTTTTGGTGATACTAAATGCTTGACATACCTGTCTCCTAAGTTTAGCCTGACTGCTCGTCAGCCAAGCTACCAAGGGCTGAGCAAGGATTAATGTATTGAGGCTTGACTGGAACTTATTTGTGATTGTGATTTTATTACTAGCTGTTGGTACCTACCTGCACCTTCTTATAGACCACCTTCCAACAACAGGAATGTGTTAAAATGCTAAGCCTCCCCAGGTGAGGCATAACGAGGAGAAATATCTTTATTTCTCTTTGATACTTCCTCTTTCTACATATGCTATATTGTGCAGTACACATAGAATGCCTCTTAGGATTGATTTTCTGTAGGAAATCCTGCTTACAATACTGGCACCCTTGCACCATGGTGCAAGGGTGCCTTCATTGACGCTAGGCAGCACATTGTGCACAGCGCATTCCTGCCCTTTCCCTTTCTCACAGTGCAGCAAGGTGACTTGCTGCATGATTTGTTAATAAATACACCCCAGAGTGAACAGGCACAGCACAGAGAGAAATATTACAAGCTTTCCCATCTGAATTATTCCTCTTCCTATGCAAAATGAATGTTTGTGAAAAGGGTATTTATTCGATTGTGTACTCTTGACGTCTAAATGTGTCACGATGACCTAAATCCCCTTCTCAATATTAATTGAGATTTTAATGCTTCCAAACTACCACCAGAGCACAAAACTCGATAGAGAGTGAGGACTAGGGGGCATATTTATGAGGAGAGTTGCAAGCATGACACAAGCCCAAAATGTGATTTATGAAGCCATGAGTGTCTTCATATTGATAAACAGATTTGAAATAAATTCATCCAACATATCAACTACAGCAGTACAATGATGATCGAAAATATTATGATGTAAATTAATAATCAGTAAATCTGTAGGCCCTATGCCAGACAGTATCAATAATTGATACCAAGGGTTAACACAAAGGGTCTTCAAACTTAAAAAGGAAAGACTGAAAGAAATAAGGACAGCTGGGCCTCCCTTTGCCCTACCAGAGGAAGAGGGAAGAGGGAATTGCAGGATTGCAATGTGATTGGTACCCATCCACTTAAAAAATCCCCAGTATGCCAGGTCTCTTGAAGACATTTTATATCAAAATCCTTTATGGATGTTAACCAATCTTTATTGTGTAACTTACAATGCACTCTTGCAATATTCCAGTATAACAAACTGTGGCCCTTGGACCATGTAGAGGCTAATATCTTTGGTCTTGATTTTATGGGAGGCTCCCAAAGAACACCTGCTTGCTCTGAAACAAGGGCCGGAGAATCAGATCTTGAAGCCAAAAGGTTGTCAACAAGTAGGGGTCAGTCAATGTCTTAGAGATTATCCAAGGGTGAAAAACGATTGATTGTATTAATATTTGAGGCCCATTTAGAAACGATGTTCACCACCCTTTCCTCATTGTAAATGTTGAGCCCTTATTTATCATTATACAGAGGCTTATAGGAAAAACCCAGTGGCTGGGGCCTAATTGAGTCTAGGGACCCGGCAAGTTGATTCAAATGGGCGAAAAAGGTTTTCCATTGCCAAGTCCTCCTAAAATTAATAGCAACACAGTCACTGCTAGAACTTATTGGTTCAGGGCCCACCCATGACACCCTCCTTACTCACAAGATCTCATTCAACAGATCACCTGTTGAGCCTGAATTCACCTTAATCCAATGCACAACCTTGTGTTTTAGATCACGCCAATTTTCTTTGTTATTTATTGATAATGAGGGCACTTGCTCCTGAATGATGACATAGGGGGGTACAATCTGGTGGCAATTGAAGATTTGCCATTAAGGGACCAGAGGATTATTCCCCTCGGCATTCCAGTAAAGAGCACTGATGCTGCATATGGAAAGAAGTGTCAGTAATGTTATTGGATGATCTCTGCATGTGACCAGCAGTGCTAGCCTTGCCATTACAATCTGGCAGACGAGAGTTCAATATAACGTCCAAACTTGATGAACAAATAAAGTCTCACTGAGTATCTGTTAACCTGGAATTAGGAGCAATATTCCCCCAGGAGTCTGCTGGGCCTCTATGTGAACTTTAGAGGCCAGAGAATCTTACTCTACCCCACAGATCATTCCAGCGCTTCCTGATTTCCTCCTGTGAGTGCCTTTTGTTAGATACAGCATTCACTCTTGAGCCAATTCCCTCCTACATTTGCCTTTTCAGGCTCTACCCAAATTATCACCCTGGCCGGTGTGGTGCAGCGGCCAGGGCAGCTGACTTCGGAGCACAGGGTTCACAGTTCGATCCCCGGCGGCAGCTCAGCTCAGCACCATGTGACTCTGGGCAATAGCTCACTTAATTTCCACTACGGCCCCCAGCGCCTTGAGACCCGTAAGGGTGAGTAGCTGCGCTATATAAAAACGGACTTACATATATCCACAATGACTGTCAATTCTATGTCTGAGAACGTGGAGTTTCTTCCACACATGATGAAGATAATGAAAAATACTAAATACAGAATTACAATAAAAGTACAGGAAAAACAATCTCTTGCTGCAACAAAATGAGAAAGGCAAAGATCATTGTATGGAATGAGGTGTGTTTTCTAATGTGCTATACAAGTGTGATTCCTTAGCCCATTCATCCCAGGTGTGTGATGTACGCTCTCATCTTTGACGGATGGATACGGCAAGCCAAAACAGTTCTGCAATGTAATTACTCCGTTGGTACACTACTACGAGGCTGCCAATCTAACGGACATATATCAATTTGGTGGGCGGGATACCGCCACTCCAATGGCAATGTAGGCAACATTGTCCAATGGCAGACAATTGTGCTCCGAGCAAACACTAGTAGCCTAATTTTCCTAACTAAAGCTTCATTTACATCCAAGGTCTCAACTTCGTTTAAATATCCTACTTCCAGAACACTACACAATTATTGTCAAGGACAGACCCAACAGAAAATTAGGAAGGATTCGATAGCAATCACAGAAAAAAGATCGGGGCATATTAGCAAGACCCACGTTAAAATTATCGCCGTTTTAGCGGCAGGAAACTGCCGCTAAAACGGCGATAATTTTAACGTGGGTCTTGCTAATATGCCCCATAGTTTTTTATCCACCAACTCTCCATCATTCTCACGATTCACACCAAACCAAAAATCACACTCTTTCCACATCATCTACCAATAACCAGGATACAACTGCACCTCCCTCTAGCACTTCAATGATCTGGTACCATCTGCATACCAGTATTACTCAAACCTCTTTTGAGGGGATTTTAATATTCTTTGGAATGTTACCGGAAAATCCTCTCACCAAAACTGAAAAAAGTCTGCGTACTACAAGACCTTTCCCCATTGATAGAAACACTACTCCACAACAAAGACGACATACTAGACTTAGGTCCTGATGTACAGTGTATTTTACGGTCTTAAACACTCCAATTCGGAGTCTGTAACTGCAAAAATTATTATTTTTAAATGTACTAATCCTATTTTAGGAATGAGTAAACTTTACCGATTCCTAAAATAGCAGTGATACCCTATACCAATTCGTTATTAATACAACTTCAATCACACATCTTGAGTAATAATCCCCTAAACTCGTACCAAACCGCCTTGAATCGAGCTGCACCCCAGACACAGCCACACTCTGTGGCAAAGTTACCAAGCCTTTGTGCTTGCTTGCCCAGTGTCACACAAAGCATAGCAAAGTCTTGGAAGGGTATTTACATTCCACCACAAATTGAATTTTGTGCTTGAAATGTGCCCTTTTCGAGGTGCAAATAGAGCTTTGAGTTGCTTTGCATCCCTTTGCATCAAGGGCTCACTATATGGGTGTACATTGGGGAGATCAGAGCCAGCGCCTATAGTTTTTGGCAAAATGGCAGATCTACTACGACTGGAAGGACGAACGTTCTGTAAAAAAAATAGCAGCTTCTTGGCATAGAGGCTAACTTGGAGAAATGTTTAAATTTTTCCAAACAGGCCACACACATCCAATGTGAGAAATGTATTAGAAGTTGTCTAGGCATAGGGTTTTTAACTGGAATAGTATTCTACCAGCACAAATCCTATGCTAGACATCATGCATAAACCTCTGCACCATGGTGCATAGTTTATGCGTGGTGCCAGGCATCCTGCTTGTGCACCAGCATGGGGGATGAGAGTAGCAGCAGATAATTTTAAATAAATATGGCTCTGTTTTCTCCTCCTTGTACAATGTAATACAGCAACTTTGGTTGCTGAGCTGTGTTGCACAAAATATATCTGTCCCATAAGCCACTAGTTGAAATCTAATGCATGTTTGATAAAGGATGCATGTTTGATGTCAATATTGGAGAAAGCAGTAGATTTGCCACCATTGACAACAGCACAATTCTAGAAAAGCTCTCTGCCAGAATGGGTGTGGAAGGGGCAGTCCTAAAAGTGTTCAAATCCATTATCACTTGTAGATCTCAATTTAAGAAAGTAAACAGCTTCAGCTCACAGGACCACCAAAACTAATGAGACATACCCTATGGGATGACACCCCCGTTCTCATCAATATGTACATGGAACGCACAAATGCTTTTTCCCTTCAACTTTTAACTCCCAGTGTGCTTGTACATTGCTATGCTGGGCCTTTATTCAATCAATAAATTAGTATTAGGTTCTTGAAGCCCATGTAGCTCATAGGTCTATTTCTGCACCCATAAAAACTATGAGACAGATTTACTAACACTTTGCGGTAGGTTTGCATCACAAAAGAGATCCAAACTGGCCACAAAGTGTCAAAATAGGGTTTACTTTTCAGTGCATAACTTGTTTTGTGCTGGAAAATAGCCCTGAGGTAACATAAAGTTGCATTAAATGCTACTTTGTGCTTCTTTGCACTAAGTTGGAGTACCAGTGGTGGTACATGAGCATTCCCATATAACCACCAATCATTTTTGCTGCAGAGTCCTATATACTAAAAAGGCGGACATGACTTTGTGCCAAAAATATATGCCTCTTTGAGCATACTTTAGAGAAAAGTTATTCTTTTCTCCAAACATTGTGTACAGCACTCAAACAAAGTAGGAAAATGTGTAAACTACGTCTTTTGTACAGTATTTTGTAATGGAAGGGCATCCCTCTAGTGCAACTCCTTTGCTAGTCAAGGAAGGGTTAAATATTAGTTCACTGTACTCACGGATGATAAACAAGGTACAGTGTACTTTGGAAATTTGGAAAACTGCTGCATGCAAAATGCCAGTTTGAGGAATTTGCATTTGTAGTCAAAAATATCACCCGTAGGCCGCTACCACAATTAGGCATTTTTACAATCTAGACATCCTATGGTTTCTATTGCTAGAAAACAGACCTCCTTCACTCTGGTTAATTGACCTCCTGAGCATGAAGATACTAGAAACATATCTTTTTTATGGGATTTAGGTACTCACATGAAAATTAAAAATTTAGCAAGCATCTGTACACGAAATGCTGTTTTATAGCGTACTTACCTCTTGGTCACAGATACCACTCCTGTACTGTAAATAAACTAGCTCATCTATGCACCTTAAGGGTTATATTGCTGGATGCCAGACCACACTATCCCTAGTTTGCCTGCTGGAATAATGCACTGACCAAGATTTTTGTCTGATTCTCAGCATTACTTTGCACACATGGCAGTTTTCTTAAGTCTTCCTCACACAATAACATATTCCCTTCCAAGGCTTGACTGAAATCTTTAATCTTAGATCTTCCGAGGGTAGGGTATAAGACATATGTGTTTTCCATGGGCCTGAGCAGGGATTTACATACTCAATACAAGGGAATATTTTTTATGGACAGTGATTCCATAGGGACATCTGGCAACCAGATAGCTGGCACCCAGAGGAACCTACCAAATTTAACCTCCTGGGTTACCATTTTCTATATATGTAAAATGTTACCTGCATCCTTAGAGGCTTATGGGCTGAATCTTCATAACTGTTTCCTTCAGCCCATGGTGCTAACTTTAATGCATCTGTAGGTTGCTTCTGTTTCATCTTTAATGTTTATATAGAAGCACACTTGAATGCTTCTTTTAAAAAAAAAAGTAGGTGCACTTGCTCCTTGTATGTGGCAGTAGGCTTGTAATTCTTCCTCAGGCCTTGCTGGAAGCCAAACCCACATAGACACACTGCCTTTCTCCCTGCCCAGGAATCTCTTATGCTGCTGAGAGAGCTGGTAGCTCTTCTGTCCCTCACCAACTGTCAGAGCAGGCAGGAATGAGTGAGCACGGTGCTATATTCCATCAAGCACACTCCTGGGTCTCTAGTCCTCCCTTGGTGCTTGACTCCACTCCTTGAGCACTGGCAATGCACGGGCCCTAGGAATACACTGGATAGGATCCAATATGAAGGGACCAAACAAATGCTATTATTTTGGGTCCTTTTGGGCCATTTTTTTAATGAAGTTGCATCTTGCTCCTGTGTCCAGTAAGAGTCAGGGTGTCCTTCTCCAGGGATACCGTCACATAATTAGTCCATAGAAGGTCAGGAGAACCCTTTCCTCCAGAGTTCCAAGCAAGAGTACCCTCTATTCCAAAACCGCAGGATCGGGTAGGTCAGTGCCACTTTCCCTGGAGACGCAGGTCCACAGAGTCCAAATAGGTACAAGTTCCACCACTCCAGACATGGATTCATCCACGAGAAGTCGATCCAACTTGTCTTCTGTAGGTACCAGTGCATCCCAGAGTTCGACCATTTTGAAAGGGTTTTTAGTTGGGTTGAAAAGTTCCAGAAAGTGAGCACCTCTAGCAAATCCAAAGATAAGGAATCATCACTCTAACCCTATCCAATCCCTCCTGTACAGAATTGTGGGACTTTTAAAAAACACAACTTCATGTGGTCAGTGATCAGTGGCCACAGCCATCTGAGATCTTTAACACCAAATCTATTTGTTAGTGCCACACTGATTTCTCCAAAACTTCAATGGTGCCTCATTTACAGAATGGAGACAAAAGTCTAGTGGACATCCTATTGTTCCTCTGGGAAAGGCATGCCCAGGGTTGTCAGTATGAATGTAATTATTCTTCACAGATTTTGCTTCACCCTCTTCCTTTCCCAAGAGAAGAATAGTCAACCTTAATGATCCTATTGCCAGGGAGAGACCTGGATCCACCAGCAGATCACAAAAGCAATTATCTTCTCCCATTATGGTATTTCAAAGTATTCTGGAAAAAAGCAGCACTATGTCTGTATGGCCCAAAGACCGCCCTGGAATTTACTATCTAACCAAATGAGTGGGTGAACCACTTCAGTGGATTGTACTCATGTGATTATGGTGAGGAAGAGGATAACTGTAGCCTCTTGGAAAAGTCCCCATCCAGTCAGTTAGAAACCATGGTATTTTCTCCCAAAAGAAACCTGTGCAGTAATTAGTACCTGTATTCCAGCCAGAGCCAGAGGATTCCGAATGACTTATACAAGGAAGACCCAGATGTGCGGGGCACCTATATTAATCTCCTGTCAAATGCCATCTTTCTGGTTATGGAGATTCCCACTTCGTGAAAGCTGGCAGAGATTATACCAATTTTTAAAAAAGGGGACAGGGCTAATCCCAGTAGTTATAGACCCATCAGCCTAATAGATTCACTCAAGAAGATATCTGCAAACAAATATTGGCGCGTCTCCAAGAGTGGATCACAAAAGAAAATATTTTGTCTCAATTTCAGGCAGGATTTCATGTCAATATTAGTACCCTGGAACAAGTTTTTCGCTTTATATGTATTTTTTGGAGAGAAGTGAGAATTAAAGGTGGCAAACTGTTTGTATCGTTTGTGGATCTGTGGGCAACCTTTAACCTCATACCAAAGGGCAAACTCTGGAAGGTGTTGGCTGAGATGGGGATCCCATATAATCTTCTGGTTATTTTGAGGAGACTGCATGTAGGTAACGTGGCCCAGGTCAGGTGAGGGGAGGACGGGCATTTAACAGAGCCTTTTAAGATCAAGCAAGGAGTCAGGCAGGGGTGTGTTATGGCCCCACTCTGTTTTCGCTAATCATTAACGGAGTGGTGGGTTATCTTGACAGAGATGGGTGTGACGCCCCAAAAGTCGGGGGGAGACGGGTTCATGCCCTTCTCTTTGCAGGTGATACTTACTGATATAAAAATCGCCACAAGGGCTCCCACAGCTATTGAATGACTTTAACTCCTTTTGTGATGAGCGAGGGCTGTAACTAAATGATGCTAAGACAAAGTACATCTTCTCCAATGGTGTTTTGAAGCCATTCAAGAGATGTGTGGTAGTTGGGGGTAACCCTATCGAACTGGTCCCTACATTTGATTATTTAGGTATCCGGCTTACCCCAAATCTGCACTGGGCTCCCCACCTTGAGAAAGTACATTTGACACTTAATCAGCAAACTTCACATATAATTAAGATACAAAGGAGAACTGTGTCAAGAGAAGTGTCCCCAGCACTTGAAATTTACAACACCAAGGCCATAGGCTGAGTCCTATATGGAGCAGAATTATGGGGATGCGGGAAAATTGACAGCCTATCTGTCATTAAGCCCCGCTTTATAAGATCCTTACACAATCTACCTGGCAAACACCCTTTTAACTCCAGCTTTCTTAGATGTAGCTTATAGGAAGATTGTTCACAAAATAGACTGTAGACTCTTATGTTTTGGCATCGGGTTTGGTCCATTGAAGCACTTGTCTCCTACCCCATGGGCCTTATGGATCTCATCCAGTCCCCATGTGTTAGCTAAGCTCCCTGGGAGGAGTGCTTTCTTAGGGCACTCCTGAGGAAACTTGGGTTGAAAGTATACTGGACAGACCCGCTGAAGATGGCCAAAATCTCTAGAGATAGAGTCAAAGAAATTTACTGGGAATTCATCCAGGTGGAAACTGTAACCAAAGCTGTGGGACCGCTCACTTTAGCATTCATAGATTTTAAACCCTATCCTCAATATGAACACACCATTGATGAGATTGTCCCAGCTATGGCACGGAAATTGTTCCTGCAATTTAGATATAAGACACTAACAACCAGGGTGTATTGTAGCAGATGGTGATCGCAAGCACCACTTGATGATCAGTGCCCAGCATGCAAAGAAGGATCTCAATCTCTGCTTCATTTATTATTCTTTTTCCCTTTCTACAAAAAATGGAGATCTAAGTGGATTATCCCCCTATGCAGGTGTATTGGTTTGAGACACCATCTTGAGGTGCTCCGAATTCTCAGCACTGACACTAGGATTAGACGCTCGAAATGTATTGTGTGACCTTTTTATCCTATTCAGTACTGTATGATGCTTTTTGTATTATTTTATTTTCTGAAATGTATGTTTTAGGAGTTAGGCCCCATGTTTTAAAACCTATGTATGGACTGGTTCGCTCACTCTGTTTTACATTTTTATATCTTATAAAGACTGGTATATGTGTTTCTCTAGGAGCCATTGTGCACACATGGGTCTACATATGATTAGTAAGGGTAATATCCCCTATAGCAATGCTTTGTTAAATAGGTAACCTGCCCCCACTTTCTCTAAGGACGCATCGCTGTGTTTCATCGTATTTTTATCGTATTTTTAACTTTTTTTGCATCACGATTGCTATGTTTTTAATATTCCTGTGAGATGCACTTTATAAGATCCTAGTGATCAAAAATAAAGATTATGAAGAGGATAGTTCAAAGCGTGAATATAATTAAGGGCTGACTCAAGGAATATGTCCAAAACCCAAAGTATTAAGATTAGGAAAACAATGGCTACATTATTATTACATTGGCATTCAGGACCTTTGAAGACCTTGCAAAGCACATGTTTAACTTTTCATTTGTATGATCCAAGTTATTTTGACTCACATTATTTTGGTGAAATTTTCGCCTACAGTGTGAATACAGTACTTCAGTACAGTACAGTCAGTACTACAGACTCACAGTGTAGCAATAAGCTATATCTAAAAAATAAATGGAGATATTTTGCTTTGAACTTCTAATTATATTATAAGTCCATACGGGCCATAATCAATTTCTTAAAGATCCCTCCTCTAACAAGCACTTGTATGCAGGCACTTTACTGAGTTAAACAATAGTCCTATTCACTGACCTCAAGCATGAGTGCATGCATGATCATATGTAGCCAATCCAGGCTCAGCTGTGCAGCAGTGTGCCCTATTTTAAAAGGTATGCCATTACAAAGTAATAGGGTAACCCTTAGGGGTATACTCTGTGGGAATGTCTTTCTCTCATTCACATCCTCCTTTGGGGCCATTTTGTTGTTTGTATCGCATTGTACTCAGGTCCTGCGGCCTTTGTGGGTTACCCCAATATTTTGTAATGGTATACTAGAACAGATGCACACATGTAAGGGTATTTTCTGATTGATTAATTCCTGTATGTGAAATTTGCTCAGTCATTGATTGATAGAGAAAATTATAGCTTTAGAAGAAATGTCAGAAAAAGAGCCATTAGCAGATGGTGAGGAATATATAAACAAGCTGATTTAGGGACAAGCAGGTTTGGGTTTCTTGAGCTCAGCCACTTCTACCATAAAAATAATAAACTGGAAAGGCTTGAGAAAAAATTTGATCTTTTGGAGATAGCTATGACTAAGAACTTTTTCTTCTTTCAAGGTAATTACTACCTTCAAACAAGAGGAGTCATGATGGGAGCAGGCTTCTCTTCTGATTTGGCTATCCTCTACATCAATGATACTCAAAGTACGGTCCGGGGGCCGGTTGCGGCCCTCTTGATCTTTACATGTGGCCCCCCTGATGAACAGCAGCCCTAGCTGCTGTTTAGTGGCTGAGCACTAATATTCAGAAAAAATGTTAAATGAACGAGCAAGCATTTATTAACTTGCAAATAAATGCTTGCCAGTTTATTAAACATTTGTTTAGACCTCCTTACACAATTCCTGACCCCCCAGACCTCGTACCACCACCATGCTGGCATCAGTGCGGCCCTCGGTCACACCACAGACCATACTTTGTGGCCCCTGTGCAAATGTTTGCGAGTACCCATGCTCTACATGGATAACTATGAGAGCCTACACATATTCCATACTGACAACCCTTTTTCTGAGAACATTGCTCTGTTTAAACATTATATCGATGATGCTCTCATGATCTGGACAGACAGTGAGGAGGATCTTCGCAGATTCCATTCTTGGCTCAATGACAGGTCCCAAGACATCAAATCTACCCTTGGTTACAGTAACACTGCAATTAACTTCCTTGACATTTCATAAAAGCCGGAGATGATCAACTCTCCACCACACTTTACAGGAAAGGCAAGGGAAGGAACACCTTCGTACAATATGTCATCATCATCCAAGAAATCACAAGATTTTTGATCTTACGGTCAATTTCTTAGATTACGTAGGAGTTATTCATGTAAGCCTGAATATTTTAGGGAGTCTGATGACCTACTGACACAATTGTTATCCCATAGATACTCCAGGTGATTACTTAAAAAAGCACAAAAATGGGCCTGGTATTGCACTAAGGATATCTTTCTGGAGCCCAAACAACGTTAAGATAACTCACAAGCTCGAATAATCTGCATCACGACTTTCTGTACATGCAGCAATGATATAAAAAAGATCATTAACCAACACTGGAAGCTAGTGGCAGACGAGGTCGATAACAGTGGTTTACTCATGCATGATTTTTGGAAAGCCAAGAGCGTGAAGGATAATGTAGTGAGTTCCCTCCTGGGTGGGCCCCCAAAATTGAACCTCTTCACATAGTGGAATTTGCCCTAGATTGTTGGACATTTCAAATGTGGGAACTGTAAAGCATGTACTTTCACTGTCAAGACTAAGATTTCCAAGCATAATGACCACACATATGCACTGAAAGACCACACTAATTGAATAGTACTTACATCATCTACGTGATCAAATGCCCCTGTGATTTTTGCTATGTGGGTTAGACCCACCAGTAGGTCAAGGCCCGGGTTCTTCTACATTGCTGTAGGATTAGATGTAAGGTGCAATGAGCACCACTAGTGGAACATTTAATCTCTTTTGACCATCCACTGGAAAGTTTGAAAAGGCTAATAATTAAAAAGGATGCTATCAACCCCAGATGTGGCAATTATGCTAACATATTGAACCTACACAAGTGTAAATGGATACATAATCTTGACACATTATCCCGGGGTCTAAAAGAGTTCGAGGAGCTAGCCAAACAAGTGTCTACTCTGAGTAATGGTTAACATTTATTGTTTGCACACCCTCTGATGTGATACTCTTACTTCATCAACCATGAATAACATTGATAGCTGTTTTAATGTATTTCTATAAGAAGACTATATAATTATAGTCCCTGTGTCATCCATTTGTGCAATAACTCAATTAAAACCAACTAACTCAAGGAGCCTTGGCATCCTTGCCGTTTAGTTTGCATCACTCCCTGATTGAGTTCATTCAAACATATGTGTTCTCTACAATGTCTATAATGTCTTTATTGGACCAGCATGATTATCATTACGCAACATTTGTATGTTTAGGTGATTGATATACACCGTTAGTGATGAGTGTTGTCGTCTTGATTAATATTCCCAGGTGGTTTTGTAATGTACTTTCTACAATACCCCTATTTCAATTGACATAATCTCCATCATGGGACATCTGTATATGTAAATATTTAATTTGCACCAGTAATGATGAAGAACATTAGTGTAAAATTTCAATGTCTTGATCATCATCAGCTTTTTATTTTTCCAAATCTTTATTAACTTTATGATATAATATTGCCACATGATTTAACTTGTTGATGGGCTTATTATTTGCATTTCTCTTTGGGCAGTACAATTTAACAAGGCACTCTGCAACGTTTTCTCCTTATTCAGTCATGTCTTTCGTGAATCATCCCACGGACCGCAGCATTTATTCAATTAGAGCGAGCGACCAGCCATTTTGGTGGGAACAAGCATGGGTGCATATGTGTACGCTTACATTACTCCGGTCTTTAACTTCTCCTTCTTGGGACTGCTCACTGTGATGTGGCTGAGATGAAGATAGTAATACTTTGTATCAGGGGTGGTAAGTGAAGCGATCTGCCGCTCGCTTTTCTGTTAGTGTTAGAAATGGGGTTTCTGGTTGGCTACGGTATGCACCTAAGCCAGGCAGAACCCACCAATCTAGTCAGGGCAAGGGAGTTACACACTGAAGATAACCCCTGCTCACCCCCTTGGTAGCTTGGAAAAGCAGTCAGGCCTATCCCAGAGGCAACGTGTAAAGCGTTTGCGCAACACACTCACACAGCAGCGACACACTGGGAACACCACCAAATAAACTCCACACAAGGTTATATAAAAATAGCCTTTGTATTATCCATAAAAACACATTAGAACACAATCACATATATGACACTGTGCCACTGGCACTCGTCATGACTTCACGGGGATTACATACATCAATAGGCCAATCGGGCCATTGTCATAATCATCATCATCAGGCTGACTAGTAACGTCTGGTAATATCACACTGAGCGTAGCATATTTATGCAGAACATCATTATCCACAGTGCAACCTAGTGATATCCAGCACCAGCATAAGTAGTGCACCACAAAACACTTGTAGCAGTGCGCACATTTAGGAAAAAGCATTAGGCATAAACCATAGCAACCGTGCGCCACAATAACCACTTATAAGGTGCCCACACACTACGGCATGATCACCACAATCAGCGCGACATCTGCACTCTTATTTATGGCACCTGGTGTCCTTTTCGAAGGCTTCTGGGGCATGTGCCCACCTGCACCAGGAAATGTGGCAACCCTAGTCCCCGGGGGCCTCTGTCGAGGTCTCACCCCGTTCCGGAGAACAACACCACAAGCAAGGGGGCGGGGGTGCAATTCATCCGGTTTTTGTTCCTGAAAACTAACACCCCCAATGCTGCAAGTAACACAGTGCTGCCCGCTATCAGGCAGCGCAGCCCCAACAATGCCAGGAAATTCCAAGCGATCCTGGTCAGGGGCCTCCTTCGAGGCCTCTCCCCGAGCTCCTCTGCTCGCGTTGCAGGGAAGACCCCTCCTTGGATGCACACGGAGCCCGCGTGGCTCAATGTCGCCACCGGCCCCGCCCATAGCCAGGCTCAGGCAACCCACGGGGCTCTCCTCTTTCTCACGGGAGCCCCACCCATGACCAGGCTTCCTCCACCTGACTTCCGGCACTCTTGTGGCTACGGGGTGAAATCTCCGTCGGTTTTGGTGGCTTTCTTGTCACGGCGCAACAGCGCCCGCCGCACTTACGGTTGGAGCCCACTGCTTGGGCTCAGACGACAAGTTGGGAAGCACCCACTACGTGCTTCTGGTGTGCAGGACCCCGCACTTCAGGGGTGAAGACAAGAATGCAGCGCTCCTCATGCTTTCTCCCCGGTGGCAGGAGAAAGGGGCTGCACTTCACCAGCTACTCCCACAGAAAGTGCTTCTGCGGTGCAGGACAGCGCTCAGGGCTGTAGCCAAAATGAAGCACTCCCTACACACTGGTCAGGAATAAGCAGAGGACAGGGCCCAGGCAGGCCAGCACACAGGGTCACCCTGCCTGAGTGTCAATCCTTTCAGCAACCCAATAGGCAGCAGATCAGTCCCCAATGGCGATTTCTCCTGGCCACAGCAGTCCTCTTCCTCCGGTCCAGTTCAAGCAAGCTCAACAGACATGGGGTCACAGCCCCAGTATTTATAGTAGCAATGTCTTTGTTCTTCTCCCTGGCACAGGGCTCTGAGCCCAGTCCAACCAGTTCTGGGGGGCACTTTAAAATATCTTTTCTAGTGCACAACAACCTCCATTGTTAGCGTAAGCCTTGGCCCCAGACACTCCACAGGGGGGTGGAGCCATCATTGTGGAAGGCAGGCACAGCCCTATTCTGGTGCAGTTGCAGGTGCAACTCCTCCCATCACTCCAAATGCAGACAAGGCCTATTCAGGTGCAAGGGACAACTTCTCCCGCTACTCTAAACTCAGCCAAGGTTTATTCAGCCTAGCACTGAGTCACCCAGGCAGGGCAGGACACACATCAACCCCCCCCCCCCAGGGACTGGCTGGAGGGAATGCACATTCCCTCTCCCCTGTCAGTCAGAACCAGACGGTTAATACACATCAGGCAGGCACAAAGAAACATAAATACACAGAAATGCCTACTTCTAAAAGTGGCATTTCTAAAATAGTAATGATAAATCTGCTTTCACTAATAAGCAGGATTTATCACTACTATTCCAAACATACCAAACTTGATCACGCTAACCCTCTCAGATCAGGAATTCCCACTGAAGCACATATCAGGGAATCCTCAATGCATCTCTATGAGAGGGCAGCCTCACAGCAGTGAGAAACCAAATAGGCTGTTTGTCACTACCAGGACATGCCACACAGTTAAGGTACATGTCCTACCATTTACCTACACCGCACCCTGCCCATAGGGCTAGCTAGGGCCTACCTTGGGGGTGACTGATATGTAGTAAAAGGGGAGTTACAGACGTGGAAACCACTTTATGTGAGACGTCACAGCGGCAGTAAACTGCGCGCGCAGGCCCTGCAGTGGCAAAGGCCTGAGACAGGTTTGAAAGGCTACTTTGGTGGGTGGCGCAGGCAGCGCAAGCAGCGCTGCAAGCCCACCAGTAGCATTTAATTTACTGGCCCTGGGTATATGGGATACCACTGTACAAGGGATTGACAGGTAAATTAAATATGCCAAACAGGTGTAGATCAATCTTACCAAGTTTATCATAGCGAGCACATGCACTTTAGCACTGATCAGAGGTGATAAAGTGCCCAGAGTCCTAAAACCACCAACAACAGGTCAGAAAAAATACAGGAGGAAGGCAAAATGTTCTGGGATTGCCCCTGCAAAAAGGGCCAAGTCCAACAGTTAGTGGTAAAACACTTTCCATTGTATAATACAGGACAATTTTTGTAAATATTTGTTTGCGATATTGTCCACTGCAACTCATTCGATAACTTTAGTAAGAAGGGCTCTCCCACCCTGAATATATTGATTAAGTCTTAATTTTTGGTGAGTACTCTTTTTCATTAAGTGTGTAGACACACTTTTACGGAGTTCTGTTTTTTTTTGGTGGTCCATATGAGGACCTACAATTTATGTTTTGTCTTTCTTACAGCCCAACCTCTTTCCATTGATGGGGATTTCATGTTATGAGGCCACATTCATGGATCCACTGATTCCTTCTTGGGGAGTGAACTGTTGCATTAAGTCACTCGCCTCATATACCCACAGGGACAATAGTATTCACAAGTGGTATTTCATTGTTTCAGAATACGAGGAGCCCACGAGCCTTTGTTTGTAACCACCTTACTAGCCCAGACCTGGGACAGCTAGTGTACAATTCCAGGTGAGTTTTTGCACACGGAGGAGAGAGTTACGTTTTTAAAGAACACACATTATGTTTTTAACTGTCAATATCCTCACATAGGTTGCCCCAATTCTTATTGTCCTGATATAGACCCATGCATAAGGTTATTATTGACCTCCTTTCTTTGGGTCGAAACATCGACAACCTCAGTAGCTTTGCCTGGACTGAACTAGTAACCTCATAGAGGAAGTGGATTGATCGATGTACACACCTCTACTTCATGGAAGTTAATTTGGTTACTCACCTGTACTACAGACAGGTTACATGCAGTTGCCTGCATGAACTGCAAATTGTACGTTAGGTTATATTATTTAAAAATTCTCAGCCACCGATCACTTTTGCACAAGCACTTTTTCCAGCACCGTTTTGCACATAATGGAGCAACCATTACATTTGGTACTCTGTATATGTATTACCAATCTTTAACACATTTTGAACTCTTTGCAGATTTCTTGGCTCTGCTGCTATATCTTTTTGTTTCTCTCTCCCCTCCTTTGTTTTGATCACTTGCATGATCAAGAAACTATAAGTTTGTATACTTTGTGGAAATTTGTTTCTCTCTTTCACATCCTCCGTTGGGACCATTTTGTTGTTTGTAACCCTATTTTAAAAAGTAGGCATTGAAGGTTAGCATTCAAGTCCATTTTACCAGAGCTTACAATGAGTTAGACTCAGTTTGTGAAACACACTCAAAATAGACATCCAACAACAGGTGGTCCAAAAGCAAATCATCTAGGGGCACATTTACGAGCCCCTTGCGTCACTTTTATCTACGCAATGGCTGCGCTAACCATCATATGATATTTATGAGGCCAAGCAAAGCCACTTTGCATGGCTTTGAATGGCCTTATAGATATAGAGTAAGGCAAAGCAGTGCAAATTGCTGCGTTGCCTTACTGTGCGCCAAGGAGGCCTTCCATGGGCATTGAGGTGGGTGTTCCATGCAACATCTTTGGATTTTGATGCATCTTCAAATTTACAAGACTAGGTAAACCTGGGGATGTGCTAAAACCGGAGGCACAACAAGGAGAAATACCTTTAGTTCTCCTTGTTTTTTCTCTTTCTATGCTTACTTCATTTTGCAGCACACATAGAAAGGGGGAAACTGCCTCCCAGGATTGTTTTTTGTGGAGGAAGCTGCCCCTTCTTGCACAAAAACACTCCTCTATTCAACGCAGGCACCTTTGCACCATGGTGCAAGGGTACCTGCATTGGCACTAGATTGCTGAAACAGCGCTTGTGAAGGGGCAAAGGACAGGAATGAGCCATATGCAATAGATATGGGGCATTCCTGCCCTTTCACTTTAATGCAGGGCAGCGCAGCAAAGTGACTTTCTGTGCTGCCCTGTGCCAAATACCTCTAAATGTGCGCCCTAGTAGGGTTATCTTGGAACAGAACTCAAATCATGACAAATGGTACCCCACATGTGTAGGTAACTCTCTTGCATGAGACAGTAATAGACAAGCATTTTCTGCCCATGTGAAGACTACTTTTGCCCTATTTTGACTGCACACAATCACATATTTGGCCTATACCTGCCTCTATATAATAGGTCCACCCATTTATCTGTGGTACTATTTTTATTAGTAGAAGTGTGGAAACACTGGGTGGTAGGAGTTTTTCTGTTCCCCACACAACAGAAATTTTGAGAAATTCTTTATTTTTTTTTTTTTAGAAATGTGCAGGAGATTCTGAGTAAGAGAAAGTTGTGGCATCTCCACAATTCATGCCATCCAGGTCTCTTCCAGGTGTCTAGTATTCAGAAACATTTGGGGTTAATAGGTTTCTATAGGTGCGGGACAACCCCAGGGCCAGACTTGTGTTTCTGTACTCTGCAAGAAACAGGGCACTGGTTGGATGGTTCTTTACCAAACCGCGCCCGGCTCCTTGCTTGGGTGCACATGTGTGTGTGTCTGTGTCCAGCAAGGAGTCAAATGCTGTTTTCAGATTTTGCATAGGTTTTCTTCAGCATAGAAAAAATTTAAATAGCACCTCACTCCATAATGGGATGCAGACGTGTGTGTGTGTGTGTATTTGTCAAAATAGAGATTCTCCTAAAGATCCTTTTGTAGTGTCAAGTAGTTGAACTTATGATGCGTGGACAGAAGTACAGAGACCTAGCAAAAGAACTGCTTTCTTTGAATGTTGATGGATTGTTCACCTCAAGCTGTGGAACTTGGACTGAATGAATTCCATGAATGGACATTCACAAACAAGCTTACTTGGTTTCATTTAGCACATTACCTTTTTCATCAGTTATTCATTTTCATTACTTGTTGTTCATTTGTTGGTATTTTATCTTCAATATATCACCATGTGTCTCATTAGTCTTGTTTGTTTACTATATTGAATGTTTTTACTGTATTCACAAAAATCTAAGATTCCATAACATCAACCAGTAATCTGTTTATTCAAGAGCATAGCATTTTTTCCAGTGCTATCACTGAGTCCTACTTTATTTCTTGTTTTGCGTTTTACTATGACACATTTTTATTATTTTAAAAACAAGGTTTTTTTTGCCCAGAAATCCAGTGTCTGAAATCTGAAAGAATTATTTGTGACCTGTAGTTATATTTTAGTTTTTATTCTCCTAACATGTTTTGAGGAGACTACTACTTAGGTGCTACCATCTTGAAGACACAATGTACTTGTTGTTCAACAGTAACAGTCTGCTACATCTTCATTTCTACTGTTTGTATGGCCAGCCATTTATTAAATACTGCTGCCTGACATTCTTCTGCCACATGTGCACTCAATACAGAATCCTTATTTGTCACAATATTGTGAGTAACTAGGTCCTCCAGTATCCATTTTTTTCAATTATTCAATTTGCCCCTCCCCCTTTATTGTAATGCCCGATTTATCTTAATTTTCGAGAATAGTGTTCCCATTTGTGGAGGCTCCATTATTTTTATTTTGTCATTTCCTCTGCTTAGTTGTTAAGTTTAGATTTATTAATCAAAGCTGAAATCCAGTATACATGGATCAAACCACTCACATTGTATACTTTACTTTTTTTGTGAATCAATTTTCCCTGCTACCTTTTGTACATTTTGGGCCTGATTCACAAAGGTAAACATACACTTTTTTTGTAAGTTTAAGAATTTTTGAAATTCACAAAACAGTTTTGCGAGTAGTATATTTACGACTGCCTATCATTTTATGTGCGCAGTCTCCACCACAAGTGTGGAGTCTCTGCAGTCATTAAGATACCACATGAAACATTGCTTTGTGGATTGCAAAAAGACCTAAATTAACACAAAAGTTTAAGTTTACCTTTGTGAATCAGGCCCATAGGCTCCTTTGACAACTCTTCACTGTCAAGTAACCAACACCTGCCCACCATCACTTTCAATATGCAGCAATAACAATCTAAAACATATAAATGCCAGCATTCCTGCATCCCCCATTGTGCTGCATATCACTTTGGAGACACGTTTCCTTAACTTCACTCAAGAGTCAGACTATTCCACTTAAGTGAAGAGGAACTCAAATGAGAAGGATACAGGTATTGAACTATGTAGTTGACTGTCATGTTGACCACTATTGGGAACTACATGATCTGCCTCCACTCTCTCTTAGTGGAGCAGAAAAGGAGGCACTGCGGTACCATAGTATTGTGTTGCTCGGATATGAATTTACCTTAAATAAATGAAAAGATTAGAGGCATTTGGCAAAAAAGGAACAAGTTGGTTTTATGAAACGAAGAAGCTGGGAGAGCCTAGACAGAGTGCATCTGCTCAAAGTCTCTCAGTGTACAAAGTTTTGGCCTCTGTTATATAGAGTTCATGAGGTAAATTTCTACATTCCAAAACAGCATCTCAGTTGTAAATTAATCAATTGCAGGCATCTGATAAGGACACAGGTGGCTCTTGACCTCGGGGAGAGCTAGTATGGGCCAGTGTGCATGTGTCCAGATGTCCGGTATGAAGAGCGCGTGAACACTACATGTGGTGTGCATGTTGTGTTCTGATTGCTTGAGTCTTTCTATCTACATGTGGTATCTAGCATAGTGGTAGTTTTGAGGAATGCAAGCCCTTGGCAAATGGATTTCATTGGGGCCAAATTACTCAGAACTGCTTTTGGTGCAACTATCTATCTGTGGGATCGATCAGGGTTTTCTCTAGGCGCCTGTTTGTCTTTAGGTTAAGAGAGACCTCGCCTGTGACCTGGTATTCGATAAGCGTGGATCGTAGGACTTGTCTAACCGAGTATGTCTGACTTAGGGTTGATGGGGTGAATACGAAAGCGAGGTCATTCAAACTCCTGAAAATAATATGGCAGTAACTGGTATCATTTTTATCGACAGCCTTAGCATTGTGCATGCAGTTATCATAGCATACATTGTCATTGTTCTTTGAATGATATTGACACAGTTTGCTTAGGTCATAACGTACATCAGTATTGTTCTTACTAGTCACAATATTGTCATTTGAGCATCGATTATGACATACATTGATATCGTCATTGATGATGTCAGCGCTACAGTGGGGGTACAGGTTATGACATACATTAACATTGCATTGACGGATACTGGGATGGTTGTGCAGGCGCAGTTTATGGCATAGGTTGATATTGCATTTATTGGTATTGCCATTGTCAGGCCTGCATGCATCACGGTAATCATTGACATCGTATTCACCCATTCCAGCAATTGTAAGGGTGAATGCGCTGAGGATGGGATTATGCATTGTGGAGGAAAAACAGAAGCTGGAAGATGAGAGTAAGTGTGTGAAGTAAATGTTTTCCAGAACAGAGGTGGCAGCTGTTCTTCCTGGTAGCAAACACAGTCATGCTCTCAACTCTACCCATGCAGAGAGTTTCATCTCTACAATTGAGCTCCACCAGATGCATGACATTCCAGTTTTGTAGCTATCATGACTAAAAGTAACTGGCCTCTTGAACAAGATCTTTGAGGCCAGTGGACCTTACAACTCAGGGCATGGAGTAGGAAACAGGTTCCCAACTTTTGGAAATTACACTTTCGGCAGGGTCACCCCAAAACCTTTTGCCTTCCGCCTCCCTTTTTTGTTGAATTCATTTTTGTTGCCTTTAGGACTCCATGCCCTTTACCACTGCTAACCAGTGCTAAAGTGCTTGTTCTCTCTCCCCTAAGCAAGGGTTGATTGGATTATCTACAATTGACTTATTTAATTTACCCTAGTACAGTGCACTACATGTGCCCAGGGCCTGAACATTAGATGCTACTAGGGGGCCTGCAGCAATGTGTGTGTCACCCATGTAAGTAGCCTTTGAAATATGTATCAGGCCTGCCACTGCAGAGCCTGTGTGTGAAGTTTCCACTGCCATGTTGACTTGCATTTAAAACCCCTTGCCAAGCCTTAAACTCTTCTTTTATTACATATGTGTCACCCATAAGGTAGGCTCTAGGTAGCCCATATGGCAGGGTGCTGTGTAATCAAAAGGTAGGACATGTACTTATAAATCTTGAATGTCCTGGTAGTGAAAAACACCCAAATTCATGTTTCACTATTGTGAGGGCTACCCCTCTCATAGGTCAACATTGAGTGTTTCTTATTACACTTTTAAGCTATAATTCCTGATTGAGAAGGAGTTAATCTGTCATATTTCATTTAATTGGAATGGTAATGATAAATCCTCTTTACTGGTAAAGTTGAATTTATCATTTCACTTTAAGTGCCACTTTTAGAAATATGGCTTTTGGCTGCTCTTAGCCCTGTGTGCCTGCAGCTTGTCTCCAATACACATCTGGGGTGGATGACAGCTGGACTTTGTGCATTCCTTTTAGACAGCCACACACAAAGAGAGCTTAGATGTGACTGAGTGGCAATCTACGTCCTGATGGGGCATCCTGACAGGATGGGAGGGAAAAGCTAGGAACAGTCTCACACTTACACCTTAATATGCTAGGTCCTGTCCCCACACAAAGGGCTGCACACACCCTTGGAATATGCCTGGAGCCAGGGCAGGTGAGGGAGGATCTCTATGCACTTCAAAGCCCCTCTTTGTAGTCTCCTCCACTTGAAAGGCACCACTGGGTATAATAACTGGACTTCTGACCCTACCCTTTCAGTACACTATTGGACCTGTGAAGAACTCTTCCAGGAGGAAGGTCTGCTGTGCTGCTACAAGGGATGCAACTCTGCTGGACTGCTGCTCTGGAAGAACTGCTTTTCTGCTGTGCTGCCCTGCTGCCTGCTAACCTCTGCACTGCTGAGGAAGGACTGGACCCATCTCACTTGAACCCAGAGTGACTCCAAGGGCATACTGGCTTTCCCCCTGTTCTAAGTCTCAGGGACATCATAGATTTCTCATCAACCTACAACAGCACCTAGATTTTGCTTGCTTCAAGTCTTGCCCTGCCAGGTGGTGCCAATCTAGTCCTGGACTCTTCAAAGTGGTATAAAGTGCTGCAACTGCCAGAATCCATGCATCAGTAATGTTGCACCAATCGGAACTGGTGCATCTCCCTCTACACTGACATATCACCCCTCCTGCACATGCCGCGGACATCTCATCGCCAACTGTACGGCACATTGTCTCCAGTCTCCATTGCATCTACGACTTTGCATGGATTGGTTCCGACGCATCTCCTTAAACCCAACAGTTCGACGATGACACATTGCCTCTTTGCTTCCCGCATCGTTGTGCATCTTGACCCTGTCAACGATGCATCTAAGGTACTTTGCAGTGGGCCAAGGCTGGTCCCTGTATCTGGCACACGTTCCATTGCGGTCAGCCTGAACATGCGAATTCACCCCTGGCTAGCACGACCAGATAACTCTGGTAAGCGATTTAAGTTTTTAAGCACTATAATTTTTTTTAATCTTTAAAAATTCATTACTCTGGTTATACTTATTGGAGTTTTGTCATTTTGCTCTTGGTTTGTTTATAAAAAATTAATATATTTTTCTAACCTGGTGTGGATTCTTTTGTGGTGTTTTCACTGTGTTACTGTTTGAAGTGTTTCACAAACACTTTACACATTGTCTCCTAAATTAAGCCTAACAGCTCTCAGTCAAACTACCAAGGGGTGAGCACTGGATTATATAGGTTGTGTTTATTACTTACCCGAACTAGGATTATGTTACTGCTTGGACAGGGTGCATACTTTTGCCAACCAGAAACCCAATTTCTAACACTAACTATTCCATTTGCTTTTGCTACAAGTGCTAATCTGTATTTTAACTGAACCTGCAGAATAAACCCTTCTTTCATCAAGAAGGGACATACAACCAAACGCTGCTCCATCAACTATTAGAAAACAGGGGCAGATTTACAAGAAACTGACGCATCTGTAGAGATGCTTCAGTTTCCCTGCGCCTCCATGCACAACCCTTACACCACCATGGATGCACTGTATTTACAATACGGCGCACCATGGCGCAAGTTTTGACAGATGCGTCACAAATTCTGACGCATCTATTGGCACAAAAGTCACGCATTGCTGGAGTCGTGTTGCAAG
This sequence comes from Calotriton arnoldi, assembly GCA_963921515.1. Lineage (NCBI taxonomy): Eukaryota > Metazoa > Chordata > Amphibia > Caudata > Salamandridae > Calotriton > Calotriton arnoldi. The sequence goes on along the minus strand of CAWUFW010023733.1, from coordinate 1,440 downwards.
CATGGTGCAGCTCCAGCAATGTGCGGGGAGGCCTATTCTTAGTGTACTGCATCACAACTTACTCCTGCTTTAAGCAAGCATAAGGTTTTGACTCAGTGGCGTCCTAGAAGTGGTGCAGTGAAATCTTGTACAAGGATTTCGTGCTTGGGAACGCTCACACTGCACACATTATACCTGATGCAAGTGTAATGTGGTGCAGGGCTTTACAAGGTGACGCATCTCCCTAGATGCGTCATGTTGTAAATGGTCCGCAACGTGGTGCATTGTTTACACCAATGCTGCACCACAAAAAGTGACACAACAGTGGCGCAAAATTGACGCAAGGGGCTTTGAAATCTGCCCAAGAGTCTCTAGACTTTAGAAAACAAGGTTGTGTGGATTGAACTAGGCCTATTGACATTAGAAAAGAAGATCATACAAGATTGAACAAGGACTTTTGACATTGGGAAACAAGATAATGTGCATTTCATGGAATTTAAACCATGCCCAATTGGATTGCTCATTGTAAGTCAAATGCAGTCCTAACTTGGTAAGGGGAGTTGCTGGTATTAGCAGTGGGGACCGCCAGATTTGAAGATACTGCTTCTGGTGTCGTTGAAGATCATCTGGAGCACCATCTGTGGGTCTTCTAAGACTCACACTGAACCCTGTGGATGAATCAAGAACTAGCATAAGAAAGACAGATAAGCCCTGCAAATGAAAGCTACTGGTTTAAAACTCAGATCTAAGAAAACAAGAATCCAACAAGTTGAATCAAGTTTGGGAAAAAGCACTATGTTAATGTGGGCATAACTTAGAACACCTGTGAAGATACAGGAGCTACTGTCTTTTAAAGAAGAACATAAAAAGCCCAGTGAAGATGTAACATCTTTTAGAACAATAGAGAGTGACTGCAAAATGGATGTTGCAAACAGTATCTTCAGTCGATCAACCTCTATAGGTAAATAAAGGATGTTTGTAAGTTAATATATATAATCAAAGTAATAGGTTGTATAGAGAAGTCATCACAGTTTATGTTTATATGTATTATAAACCTCTGTGTAGAGAACAGTGAAGAGGCATACAGTTCAAGCTGTGTAGGTGCTCAGTGGTCGCAAAACTAAGAGAAGTCAGTAAACAGTGTTCTAACATACATTATTGTGTATTAAAAAGGGTAAAATCATTGCTCCCTGTGAAAGAAATAATCAGGTTAGTGCACAATACATAATTCTGAGAATGTAACAGAAAACTACTGGAATTCCAACAGTAGATCACAATCATCAGTCCAGGTAAGGACACTTTGAAGTCCAGGTACAAAAATATGTGAGTTGTGTAATGTGAAATGTGGTGTTTGTTCAAAATATTGGAAACAAAACATATGATAGAAAAATATCATGCCAAGAATATCAGGATGTTAAAAATATTGTCAACAGGAATATTGAAGGTAAAAATACCACTTTA
>CAWUFW010023732.1:0-70597 GCA_963921515.1 Calotriton arnoldi | reverse complement strand
GTGCAGATTGAGGCACGAGGGGTACAGAAAGAGGCAAAAGAAGTGCAGAAACAAGCAAAAGAGGTGCAAAAAGAAGCAAGAGGGGTGCAGAAAGAAGCAAGACAGGTGCAGAAAGAAGCAAAAGCAGTGTAGAAAAAACCAAGAGAGGTGAATAAAGAGGCAAGAGCGGTACAAAAAGAGCAAGAGAAGTGCAGAAAGAAGCAACATAGGTGCAGAAGGAGGCAAGAGAACTGCAGAAAGAGGCAAGAGAGTTGCAGAAATTGGCAAGAGATGTACAGAAAGAGGGAACAGTGGTGCAGAAAGAGGCAAGAGAGGTGCAGAAATAGATAAGAGAGGTGCAGAAAGAGATAAGAGAGGTGCAGAAACAGGCAAGAGCAGTGCAGAAAGAGGGAAGCGTGGTGCAGAAAGAGGCAAGAGGAGGTGCAGAAAGAGGCAAGAGGGGTGCAGAAAGAAGCAAGAGAGGATGCAGAAAGAGAGCAAGAGAGGTGCAGAAAGAGGCAAGAGAAGTGCAGAAAGAGGCAAGAGAGGTGCAGAAAGAAGCAAGAGAAGGTGCAGAAAGAAGCAAGAGAAGTGCAGAAAGAGGCAAGAGAGGTGCAGAAAGAGACAAGAGAGGTGCAGAAAGAAGGTAAGAGAGGTGCAGAAAGAGGCAAGAGAGGTGCAGAAAGAGACACAGAGTTCGGTGCAGAAACAGACAAGAGAGGTGCAGAAAGATGCAAGAGAAGTGCAGAAAGAAGCAACAGAGGTGCAGAAGGAGGCAAGAGAACTGCAGAATGAGGTGAGAATAGAGAACGAAGCAGGAGGGGTGCAGAAAGAGGCAAGAGAAGTGCAGAAGGAAGCAAAAGAGGTGCAGAAGGAGGCAAGAGGGGTACAGAAAGAGGCAAGAGTGGTGCAGAAATTTGCAAGAGAGGTGGAGAAAGAAGCAAGAACAGTGCAGAAAGAAACAACAGAGGTGCGGAAGGAGGCACAAGGGGTACAGACAGAAACAAAAGAAGTGCAGAAACAAGCAAAAGAGGTGCAGAAAGAGGGAACAGGGGTGCAGAAAGAGGCACGACGGGTGCAGAAAGAAGCAAGAGCAGTGCAGAAACAGAGGTGCAGATTGAAGCACGAGGGGTACAGAAAGAGGCAAAAGAAGTGCAGAAACAAGCAAAAGAGGTGCTGAAAAAAGCAAGAGGGGTGCACAAAGAGGCAAGAGAATAGCAGAAAGAAGCAAGAGAGGTGCAGAAAGAAGCAAGAGGGGTGCAGAAAGAGGCAAGAGAAGTGCAGAAGGAAGCAAGAGAGGTGCAGAAGGAGGCAAGAGAGGTGCAGAAAGAGGCAAGAGTGGTGCAGAAATATGCAAGAGAGGTGCAGACAGAAGCAAGAGCAGTGCAGAAAGAAACAACAGAGGTGCAGAAGGAGGCACAAGAAGGTGCAGACAGAAACAAAAGAGGTGCAGAAACAAGCAAAAGCGGTGCAGAAAGAGGCAGAAGGGGTGCAGAAAGAGACAAGAGAGATGCAGAAAGAGGCAAGAGAGGTGCACAAATCGGGAAGAAGGGTGCAGAAAGAGTCAAGAGGGGTGCAGAAAGAAGCAAGATAGGTGTAAAAAGAAGCAAGGGAAGTGCAGAAATAAGCAACAGAGGTGCAGAAAGAGGCAAGAGACGTGCGGAAGGAAGCAACAGAGGATCAGAGCAGAAAGAGGCCAGAAAAGTGCAGAAAGAGGCAAGGGAGTTGCAGAAACAGGCAAAAGAGGTGCAGAAATAGGGAACAGGGGTGTAGATAGAGCCAAGAGAGGTGCAGAAGAGGGAAGAAGGGTACAGAAAGAGGCAAGAGGGGTGCAGAAGTTTGCAAGAGAGTTGCAGACAGAAGCAAGAGCAGTGCAGAATGAACCAACAGAGGTGCAGAAAGAGGCAAGAGAGGTGCACAAAGAGGCATGAAGAAATTTACAAGAGGGGTGCAGAAAGAGGCAAGAGAGGTGCAGGAAGAGGGAAGAGGGGTGCAGAAAGAAGCAACAGAGGTGCAGAAAGAGGCAAGAGGGGTGCAGAAAGAGGCAAGAGAGGTGCAGAAAGAGGCAAGAGAGGTGCAGGAAGAGGCAAGAGGGGTACAGAAAGAGGCAAGAGAAGTGCAGAAAGAAGCAACAGATTGCAGAAGGAAGCAAGAGAACAGCCTAAAGAGGCAAGAATGCAGAAAGAAGCAGGAGGGTGTGAGAAGTTGGCCTGGTATATGCTGTCCACTATTTAAAGTGGGCACCTTGTACCAGTCCAAACAACCCCTTATTGGAGATAGGTTAAAGACAACCTTTATTGAAAGCTATCCTAGTGGTAGCTATGGAGAGCAGCCTTCAGGCTAAGTCTTGAAGGAATGTAAAGCTGCTTGTTTTACCAGTCTATAATCTCTTGAGTGACCAAATGAAAGAGGACCACACCAGGTATATATATAAAATATATGTATTTAGTCTTAAACACACCCCTCTAGTCTCTTTATGAGGCTAGAGTTTGAAGTACATACGTTACAAGTCAGTTATCAACAGTAATAGCACAAATACATGTTTGAGCCCTAGGGGCGTACCAAACCATATACCAAAAAAGTGGTATAAGAACAACGACTGAGCTAGACACAAGGCTTAGAGCCTGTAGAAGTGCTTGGACCCCAAGGAACCACCCAAAGTAGTGACAAAGGGGACCCACGGGGGATGCGTGCAGTGTGAGAACACAGCCGCAAGCCACCATTGACTTCTATTGGGAAAGTCGCAGTTGGATTTTTAGAAGAAAAGGACACTTAGAGGAGGACTTGGAGCAAACCCCTTTAGAACTAGGCAGTTCTAGAGTCAATACCCATGGGAGTACCGGAGTACTCGAGTTACCTCACCCAGGGAAGCCGGGTGCATAGGTGTCTTTTGGCGTCGGGTTTCGTTGTCGTTTTCAATGGCGATCTGCTGCAGCAGGCTGCTGGCGACCAAGTCGAAAGTGTCCGGGTAGATCCAAGAGTGGATCGAAGATCTGAAGGACCTGAAAGCAGAGGGGACAGAGTCTGGGTCACTAGCCAGTGACCAGGAAGGCGATGAGCAGATGCCCACCGATGTCGGGTGCTTCAGGTAGGTTGACGGTCGTCTTGACTCTTCAGCCACAAGGTACAGGAGGCGTTGACGACAACCAGGAGCTGGATTCGAGCTGTCCCAGAATGTCTGTTGATTGCTGGGGTGTCGGCGACCGGATTGGACCCAACAAGCCTTGGCAACGGTAAGTCACGTGGAAACAAAGAAAGGACGTTGATGCAGACCAGCAAGGTCTGGGGGACTCACCCAGTGACGGTAATTCAGGGCATGTCTGGAGCAACCAGGAAAGCCCAAGCAGAAGAAGAGTTGCCTTCGGGAGGGCCCACTAGCCAACAGACTAGCGACCACGAAGGAGCCTCAAGTTGACGCACTGGGAGCTGGCTCACAGGACACTCGTGAAGTGGAGGCCAGTGATCTTAGACGCAGTTGGTGCTGGAGGCGGGGGCTACTGGGAGCCCAAAGCACAACTTTGTGGGAGACCAGGAAGAGGATGCACTTGCAAAAGTTCTTGGTGTCCAGGGGTCACAGTTCCACATTACCCACGACAGCTACGTGCCTCAGCTTTGCTGGTGTCTCAGGGAAGCCTTGGTAAAGTCTGGAAATCCACCTCTGGTGTTGCAAAGACTTCGGCGTCCGGCGGGAGCTTTAGCAATGCAGACCGGACAATTGCTTCTTAGGTGCCTGCCAAGCAGGGGAGTCACTCCTTGACCCCAAGGGAGATTCTTCAGTCCTCTAATCTTCAAGTAGAGCGTCGAAGGTCCAGGATTCGGCTTCAGAGTTTCATCCAGGGTAATCTAAAATCCTAAGGACTGGGGTCCCATACTTATACTAAGTTAGGGGGTTGGACATACTCTGGGGTCCCACCTATGGGAGGGTCAGGGAAGAGGGGTGGTTACACCCATTCCCTTTGTCCAGTTTCACGCCAGAGCAGGGGCAGGTAGCTCCTGCAACCGGTTTGAACTGGACTATGAACAGGGACACCAAATGTGCCCCCAGTGCAGGACTTCAAAGCACCAGAGAGTGCTCCCGCCCAGCCCCAATACACACTATCCTGTCTGGTGAGGTGGTTACACCTCCCTGTGACAGGAAACCTATTGTCCAGGCCTCCCCTGCCGGAGTTTCGGTCAGCAGCTGGAGGCCAGACCCGTGTCTGTGGCAGCGGCATCCATTTTGTGATGCCAGGGCTCTGTGAAGTTAATACCGGACAGGCCGGTGTGTACATGCCTCTCCCTCTAGAAGGGTGGAATGCTACCCCCGCCACCAGGACTGGCGGGGGGTAGTATTCCAAGGTATTTGACGCCAAACACGACATGTTTTGGTGCAGTCAGTCCAAAGTTAGCATTCTACCGCGAGGATATAATGCACTTAAGAGTATATGGTCAGGCTGTGTGAGAAGTTGGCCTGGCATATGCTGTCCACTAATTATAGTGGGCACCTTGCACCAGTCCAAACAACCCCTTATTGGAGATAGGTTAAAGACAACCTTTATTGAAAGCTATCCTAGTGGTAGCTATGGAGAGCAGCCTTCAGGCTAAGTCTTGAAGGAATGTAAAGCAGCTTGTTTTACCAGTCTATAATCTCTTGAGTGACCAAATGAAAGAGGACCACACCAGGTATATATATCAAAATATATGTATTTAGTCTTAAACACACCCCTCTAGTCTCTTTATGAGGCTAGAGTTCGAAGTCCATACGTTACAAGTCAGTTATCAACAGTAATAGCACAAATACACGTTTGAGCCCTAGGGGCGTACCAAACCATATACCAATAAAGTGGTATAAGAACCACGACTGAGCTAGACACAAGGCCTAGAGCCTGTAGAAGTGCTTGGACCCCAAGGAACCACCCAAGGTAGTGACAAAGGGGACCCACGGGGGACGCGTGCAGTGTGAGAACACAGCCGCAAGCCACCATTGACTTCTATGGGGAAAGTCGCAGTTGGATTTTAGAAGAAAAGGACACTTAGAGGAGGACTTGGAGCAAACCCCTTTAGAACTAGGCAGTTCTAGAGTCAATACCCACGGGAGCACCGGAGTACTCGAGTTACCTCACCCAGGGAAGCCGGGTGCATAGGTGTCTTTCGGGCATCGGGTTTCGTCGTCGTTTTCAATGGCGATCTGCTGCAGCAGTGCTGCTGGCGACCAAGTCGAAAGTGTCCGGGTGGATCCAAGAGTGGATCGAAGATCTGAAGAACCTGAAAGCAGAGGGGACAGAGTCTGGGTCACTAGCCAGTGACCAGGAAGGCGATGAGCAGATGCCCACCGATGTCGGGTGCTTCAGGTAGGTTGACGGTCGTCTTGACTCTTCAGACACGAGGTCCAGGAGGCGTTGATGACAATCAGGAGCTGGATTCGAGCTGTCCCATGAAGTTTGTCGATTGCTGGGGTGTCGGCGACCAGATTGGACCCAACAAGCCTTGGCAACAGCAAGTCACGTGGAAACAGAAGAAAGGACGTTGATGCAGACCAGCAAGGTCTGGGGGACTCACCCAGTGACGGGTAAGTCAGGGCATGTCTGGAGCAACCAGGAAAGCCCAAGCAGAAGAAGAGTTGCCTTCGGGAGGGCCCACTAGCCAACAGACTAGCGACCACGAAGGAGCCTCAAGTGGACGCACTGGGAGCTGGCTCACAGGACACTCGTGGAGTGGAGGCCAGTGATCTTCGATGCAATCGGTGCTGGAGGCGGGGGCTACTGGTAGCCCAAAGCACAACTTTGTGGGAGACCAGGAAGAGGATGCACTTGCAAAAGTTCTTGGTGTCCAGGGGTCACAGTTCCACATTACCCACGACAGCTACGTGCCTCAGCTTTGCTGGGGTCTCAGGGAAGCCTCGGTAAAGTCTGGAAATCCACCTCTGGTGTTGCAAAGACTTTGGCGTCCGGCGGGAGCTTTAGCGATGCAGACCGGACAATTGCTTCTTAGGTGCCTGCCAAGCAGGGGAGTCACTCCTTGACCCCAAGGGAGATTCTTCAGTCCTCTAATCTTCAAGTAGAGCGTCGAAGGTCCAGGATTTGGCTTCAGAGTTTTGTCCAGGGTAATCTAAAATCCTAAGGGCTGGGGTCCCATACTTATACTAAGTTAGGGGGTTGGACATACTCTGGGGTCCCACCTATGGGAGGGTCAGGGAAGAGGGGTGGTTACACCCATTCCCTTTGTCCAGTTTCATGCCAGAGCAGGGGCAGGTAGCTCCTGCAACCGGTTTGAACTGGACTATGAACAGGGACACCAAATGTGCCCCCAGTGCAGGACTTCAAAGCACCAGAGAGTGCTCCCGCCCAGCCCCAATACACACTATCCTGTCTGGTGAGGTGGTTACACCTCCCTGTGACAGGAAACCTATTGTCCAGGCCTCCCCTGCCGGAGTTTCGGTCAGCAGCTGGAGGCCAGACCCGTGTCTGTGGCAGCGGCATCCATTTTGTGATGCCAGGGCTCTGTGAAGTTAATACCGGACAGGCCGGTGTGTACATGTCTCTCCCTCTAGAAGGGTGGAATGCTACCCCCGCCGCCAGGACTGGCGGGGGGGTAGTATTCCAAGGTATTTGACGCCAAACACGACATGTTTTGGTGCAGTCAGTCCAAAGTTAGCATTCTACCGCGAGGATATAATGCACTTAAGAGTATATGGTCAGGCTGTGTGAGAAGTTGGCCTGGCATATGCTGTCCACTAATTATAGTGGGCACCTTGCACCAGTCCAAACAACCCCTTATTGGAGATAGGTTAAAGACAACCTTTATTGAAAGCTATCCTAGTGGTAGCTATGGAGAGCAGCCTTCAGGCTAAGTCTTGAAGGAATGTAAAGCAGCTTGTTTTACCAGTCTATAATCTCTTGAGTGACCAAATGAAAGAGGACCACACCAGGTATATATTCAAAATATATGTATTTATTACTAAACACACCCCTCTAGTCTCTTTATGAGGCTAGAGTTCGAAGTACATACGTTACGAGTTAGTTATCAACAGTAATAGCACAAATACACGTTTGAGCCCCCAGGGGCGTACCAAACCACATACCAATAAAGTGGTATAAGAACCATGACTGAGCTAGACACAAGGCCTAGAGCCTGTAGAAGTGCTTGGACCACAAGGAACCACCCAAGGCAGTGACACAGGGGACCCACGGGGGACGCGTGCAGTGTATGAACACAACCGCGAACCACCGTTAACTTCTATGGGGAAAGTCGCGATTAGAATTTAAAAGAAAAGGGACACTTAGAGGAGGACTTGGAGCAAACCCTTTGAGAACTAGGCTGTTCTAGTGTCAATACCCACGGGAGCACCGGAGTACTCGAGTTACCTCACCCAGGGGAGCCGGGTACATAGGTGTCTTTCGGGGTCGGGTTTCGTCGTCACTTTCAATGGCGATCTGCTGCAAAGTGCTGCTGGCGGCCAAGTCGAAAGTGTTCGGGTGGATCCAAAGGTGGATCGAAGATCTGAAGAACCTGAAAGCAGAGGGGACAGAGTCTGGGTCACTAGCCAGTGACCAGGAAGGCGATGAGCAGATGCCCACCGATGTCGAGTGCTTCAGGTAGGTTGACAGTCGTCTTGACTCTTCAGCCACGAGGTCCAGGAGGTGTCGACGACAACCAGGAGCTGGATTCGAGCTGTCCCACAACGTCTGTCGATTGCAGGGGTGTCGGCAACCAGATTGGACCCAACCAGCCTTGGCAACGGCAAGTCTCGTGGAAATAGAAGAAGGACGATGTTGCAGACCAGCAAGGTCTGGGGGACTCACCCAGCAAGGATAAGTCAGGGCACACCTGCAGCAACCAGGGAGCCCAAGCAGAAAAGGATTGGCCTTCGGGAGGGCCTACTAGCCAACGGACTAGCGACCGCAAAGGAGCCTCGAGATGATGCACGTGGAGCTGGCTCACAGGACACTCGTGGAGTGAAGGCCCGTGATCTTCGGTGCAGTTGGTGCTGGAGGCTGGGGCTACTCGGAGCCCAAAGCATGACTTCGTGGGAGACCCAGAAGAGGATGCACTTGCAAATGCGATCGGTGTCCAGGGGTCACGGTTCCACGTTACCCACGACAGCTATGGGCCTCAACTTTGCTGGGGACTCAGGGCAGCCTCGGCAAAGTCTGGAAATCCACCTCCGGTGATGCAAAGACTTCGGCGTCCGACGGGAGCTTCAGCGATGCAGACCGGACAATTGCTTCTTTGGTGCCTGCCAAGCAGGGGAGTCACTCCTTGACCCCAAGGGAGATTCTTCAGTCCTCTAATCTTAAAGTAGAGCGTCGAAGGTCCAGGATTCTGTGTCAGAGTTTCATCCAGGTAAATCTAAAGTCCTAAGGACTGGGTTCCCCTACTCATGCTAAGGTAGGGGGTTGGACATACGCTGTGGCCCCAACTATGGGAGGGCCAGGGCAGAGGGGTGGTTACACCCCTTTCCCTTTGTCCAGTTTCACGCCAGAGCAGGGGCTGGAAGCCCCTGAGCCGGTTTGAACTGGGGTATGCACAGGGACACCAAATGTGCCCCCAGTGAAGGACTTCAAAGCACCAGAGAGTGCTCCCGCCCAGCCCCAATACACACTATCCTGTCTGGGGAGGTGGTCACACCTCCCTGGGACAGGAAACCTATTGTCCAGGCCTCCCCTGCCGGAGTTTCGGTCAGCAGCAGGAGGCCAGACTCGTGTCTGTGGCAGCGGCATCCATTTTGTGATGCCAGGGCTCTGGAAAGTCAGTACCGGGCATACCGGTGTGTACATGTCTTTCCCTCTAGAAGGGTGGAATGCTACCCCCGCTGCCAGAACTGGCGGGGGGGGATAGTATTCCAAGATGTTTGACACCAAACACGACATATTTCCGTGCAGCCATCCCAAAGTTAGCATTTAACGCGAGGTTATAATGCGCTTAAGAGTATATGGTCAGGCTGCACTACAAACAGCATCAGAGAAGGGTCTCCGAACGCTGCAGAGGGGCCCTGCTCATGCAGGGGCACCCTCTCACATAGGAACCACGCACTCTGCCTTCAGGATTGATAAGGCCTGCCATAGGAGTGACTTATAGGTTTATATGTGTGTATGTATATAGTGATATAGGTAGCCTATATCACAGTAAGGGGTGCATGCACCACCTTACCCAGGCTGCAGTAGCAGACCTGTGGTGTCAGTTTGGATGGCCTTCCAGGGGTGGCACAATACATGCTGCAGCCCCTGGTAGGCCTCTGAGGTACCTATGCCCTGGGTACATAGTATACCATATACTAGGGACTTATAAGGGCACTCCAGATTCCAATCAGAGATGTGCCTAAGGCACATGGAAACCATTTTAGAGAGGAAGCAGCTAGGCTGGGGTTCTGATTAGCAGGGCCCCAGCCAGACTAAGGTCGAAAAACAGTGAAGCATCAGCAAAAAGTGGGGGTACCCATGTGAAGCAGATCCTACTCTCCTACAGGCTGTACCACAAACAGCATCAGAGGATTGACCCCGAACGCTGCAGAGGGGCTCTGCTCATGCAGGGTCACCCTCTCACATAAAAACCAAGCACTCTGCCTTTAGGATTGGTAAGGCCTTCCATAGGAGTGACTTATAGGTTTATATGTGTGTGCAATGGTAGTGATATAGGTAGCCTATACCACAGTAAGGGGTGCATGCACCACCTACCCAGGCTGCAGTAGCAGGCCTGTGGTGTCATTTTGGAGGGCCTCCCAGGGGTGGCATAATACATGCTTCAGCCCCTGGTAGAGCCTCTGGGGCTACCTATGCCCTGGGTACATAGTATACCATATTCTAGGGACTTATAAGGGCACTCCAGAATCCAATCAGAGATGTACCTAATGTAGGAAGGTGGAATCTGACTATATGGTTGCCCCCACTTTTTTCCTGGTGTTTTGCTGGTTATGACTTAGTTGGACTGGGATCCTGCTATTCAGGGCCCCAGCCTAGCTGCCTCCTCTCTAAAATGGATTCCATGTGCCTTAGGCACACCTTTTATTGGATCCTGGAGTGCCCTTATAAGTCCCTAGTATATGGTATACTATGTACCCAGGGCATAGGTACTCCAGAGGCCTACCAGGGGCTGAAGCATGTATTATGCCACCCCTGGGAGGCCCTACAAAATGACACCACAGGTCTGCAACTGCAGCCTGGTTAAGGTGGTGCATGCACCCCTTACTGTGATATAGGCTACCTATATCACTACCATTGCACACACATATCAACCTATAAGTCACTCCTATTGCAGGCCTTAACAATCCTGAAGGCAGAGTGCTTGGTTTTTATGTGAGAGGGTGCCCCTGCATGAGCAGAGCCCCTCTGCAGCGTTCGGAGTATATCCTCTGATGCTGTTTGTGGTACAGCCTGACCATATACTCTTAAGTGCATTATATCCTTGCGGTAGAATGCTAACTTTGGACTGGCTGCACCAAAACATGTCGTGTTTGGTGTCAAACACCTTGGAATACTACCCCCCACCAGTCCTGGCGGCAGGGGTAGCATTCCACCCTTCTAGAGGGAGAGACATGTACACACCGGCATACCCGGTATCATCTTTTCAGAGCCCTGGCATCACAAAATGGATGCCGCTGCCACAGACACGGGTCTGGCCTCCTGCTGCTGACCGAAACTCTGGCAGGGGAGGCCTGGACAATAGGTTTCCTGTTGCCTCCCCAGACAGGATAATGTGTATTGGGGCTGGGCGGGAGCACTCTCTGGTGCTTTGAAGTCCTGCACTGGGGGCACATTTGGTGTCCCTGTGCATAGTCCAGTTCAAACTGGTTGCAGGGGCTACCTGCCCCTGCTCTGGTGCGAAACTGGACAAAGGGAATGAGTGTAACCACCCCTCTTCCCTGACCCTCCCATAGGTGGGTCCCCAGAGTATGTCCAACACCCTAACTTAGTATAAGTATGGGACCCCAGTCCTTAGGACTTTAGATTACCCTGGACGAAACTCTGAAGCCGAATCCTGGACCTTCGACGCTCTACTTGAAAATTAGAGGACTGAAGAGTCTCCCTTGGGGTCAAGGAGTGACTCCCCTGCTTGGCAGGCACTAGGAAGCAATTGTTTGGTCTGCATCGCTGAAGCTTCCGCCGGACGCCAAAGGCTGTGGAACACCAGAGGTGGATTTCCAGACTTCGCCGAGGCTGCCCTGAGACACTAGCAAAGCTGAGGCACGTAGCTGTCGTGGGTAACGTGGAACCATGACCCCTTGATACTGTGAACTTTTGCAAGTGCGTCATCTTCCTGGCCTCCCACAAAGTAGTGCTTTAGGCTCCTTGTAGACCCCGACTCCAGCACCGACTGCACCGAAGATCACTGGCCTCCACTCCACGAGTGTCCTGTGAGCCAGCTCCAAGTGCGTCCTCTCGAGGCTCCTTCGCGGTCGCTAGTCCGTTGGCTAGTGGGCCCTCCCCAAGGCAACTCTTCTTCTGCTTGGGCTTTCCTGGTTGCTCCAGATGTGCCCGGACTTATCCTTGCTGGGTGAGTCCCCCAGACCTTGCTGGTCTGCATCAACGTCCTTTCTTTGTTTCCATGTGACTTGCCGTTGCCAAGGCTTGTTGGGTCCAATCCGGTCACCGACACACCAGCAATCGACAAACGTCGTGGGACAGCTCGAATCCAGCTCCTGGTCATCCTCGACGCCTCCTGGACCTCGTGGCTGAAGAGTCAAGACGACCGTCAACCTACCTGAAGCACCCAACATCGGTGGGCATCTGCTCATCGCCTTCCTGGTCACTGGCTAGTGACCCAGACTCTGTCCCCTCTGCTTTCAGGTCATTCAGATCTTTGATCCACTCTTGGATCCACCCGGACACTTTCGACTTGGTCGCCAGCAGCCCGCTGCAGCAGATCGCCATTGAAAACGACGACTAAACCCGACGCCAAAAGACACCTATGCACCCGGCTTCCCTGGGTGAGGTAACTCGAGTACTCTGGTGCTCCCGTGGGTATTGACTCTAGAACTGCCTAGTTCTAAAGGGGTTTGCCCCAAGTCCTCCTCTAAGTGTCCTTTCCTTCTAAAAATCCAACCGCGACTTTCCTCATAGAAGTCAACGGTGGCTCGCGGCTGTGTTCTCACACTGCACGTGTCCCCCGTGGGTCCCCTGTGTCACTACCTTGGGTGGTTCCTTGGGGTCCAAGCACTTCTACAGGCTCTAGGCCTTGTGTCTAGCTCAGTCGTGGTTCTTATACCACTTTTTGGTTTATGGTTTGGTACGCCCCTAGGGCTCAAATGTGTATTTGTGCTATTACTGTTGATAACTGACTTGTAAATTATGTATTTCGAACCCTAGCCTCATAAAGAGACTAGAGGGGTGTGTTTAAGACTAAATACATATATTTTATATATATACCTGGTGTGGTCCTCTTTCATTTGGTCACTCAAGAGATTATAGACTGGTAAAACAAGCTGCTTTACGTTCCTTCAAGACTTAGCCTTAAGGCTGCTCTCCATAGCTACCACCAGGATAGCTTTCACAAAAGGTTGTCTTTAACCTATCTCCATAAGGGGTTGTTTGGACTGGTACAAGGTGCCCACTTTAAATAGTGGACAGCATATACCAGGCCAACTTCTCACATTGGTGTGCAGCGTGTGGGATTCCAGCTTGCTATTGTTTTATCAGATAATCTCTATTGAATTGATCAACTGAAAACCACTAAGGGTACCTTAGGTACATATAATAACAAGCTTAGTATACAGTAAGTTCTACTGAACTTAGAGTTGTGTGTTAAGGGCTAGCACACCCTTTCTACAACTCAAGAGAGTTTAGTAGGCCACACCAGAGTAGGTAGTGCATACACCACACCTCACTAGTAATGTCTTCACTACCAGGAACCAGTGGGCTCCTGCCATCCAAATATGACAACCTCCCATTCTTGGAATTGAGAGAGTTGTACAAGATTAGGAAGTTGAAGACAGGCAAAAGTGCCAACACCCAACGTCTCCTGGAGATGCTCCTGCTAGATGATCTTAGAAGACCCATAGAGTCTGACAGGGTAGGCAGAGAGGGTGGGGCAGAAGATGAGGGAGGGGCCAGGGATGAAAATGCCCAGGACCTGACCTCTGAAACTGGCCAGGAGGATGACAATGATCCTGACCTGCATAATGCAGCTACTCCTGAGGATGAGGAGGAGGATCAGAATGACCTCCCCTTTGTCCCCCAGGAAGAGTTGTGAGTGTGCCCAGAAGGTCTAGATCTCCTTCTCAGGAGTCTAACCACTCTGACACCTCAGTAGGGACCTCTGTTTCCTCTCATAGGAGGGAATCCTCTTATGAAAGGAAAAAGAGACTGCTCCAGTATGAAGAAGCTCAGTTGAGAATCAGAAAAGAGCAGTTGGCTATAGGCAGGGAGTCCCTAGAGCTTCATAGACAAAGAGAAGAAAGTTGGGACTAGAGTCCCATGGTGGCAGCAATTTCCTAGTGGTAGGGAAAGGTCTTATGACCATAGAAACCTGAGCAAGATTGTCCCTCCCTACCAGAGTGGGGATGACATCCACAAATGGATAACTGCACTGGAGAGGGCCTGTAAAGTACAGAGGGTCCCTCAGGAGCAGTGGGCAGCAATCTTGTGGCTCTCCTTTGCAGACAAAGGTAGAGACAAGCTCCTCACTGTTAGATAAGAGGATGCTGACAATTACAAAGTCTTGAAGAGTGCTCTGATTGATGGGTTTGGCCTAACCACAGAGCAGTGTAGGTTGAAGTTCAGAGATACCCAAAAGACTCAAGACTGGGTTGACTTTGTAGATTGTGCTACTAAGGCTCTGGAAGGTTGGATACATGGCAACAAGGTGCATGACTTTTTAGGATTGTACAATTTGATTATGAGGGAGCAGATCCTTAATAATTGTCAAAACCAGCTTTTACACCAGTACCTGGTGGACTCTGATCTGACCTCTCCCCCCAAGAATTGGGAAAGAAGGCAGACAAATGGGTCAGAACCAGAGTAAAGACTAAGAATCAGGATGGTGACCAGAAGAAAGATTCTACCAAGTCCCAAGAGAAAGGTGGGCATACATCTAAGGATAAATCCACTACAGGGCCCCAAAAGTCCTCTTCTGTGGGTGGGCCCCAAACTCCTTCCTCTCCTGAAAAGAAACCATATTTCCATGTTTGTAAAAAGCCTGGCCACTGGAAAACTGATCCCAGTTGCCCCAGGATTGGCAATAAAGAAAATGTTCCTCCAGCAAATACTACCACCCCTCCTGGTACTACCAGTAGTAATCCTCCAGTTGGGAGTAGTGCACCCAAAAAGTTAGGTGCTTTTGCAAGGGGAACAGAGGTGGGCCCTAGTTTAGACAGAACCCCCTCAACAGACTCCTCTGACTCTGATGGTGGTATAGGATTTGCCACCTTTACCATGGGTCCCAATGCATTGGGCAGGTACAGACAGGAGCCAATGATTAATGGTCAGAAAGCTGTGGCATTCAGGGACACAGGGGCTAGTGTCACCATGGTGGCAGGTAAACTAGTCCCCCCTCACCAGTTTTACCTGAGTTTAAATACCAGGTGACCAACATTGATGGTGTCAGAACAGATCACCCCATGGCCATAGTCCATCTCAGCTGGGAAGGGGTCACAGGCCCAAAAAGAGTGGCAGTGTCCCCAACCTTGCCTGTAGATTGCCTGATGGGCAATGATCTAGAAATTTCAGCCTGGGCTGAAGTTGAACACCAAGCTCATCTGAGAATGCTGGGCATCCCTGAGAAAGTCAGGGGGGCTGTGATGGCCACAGCCCCACCCCAGGAAAAGTTTGGAGTGATAGAGCCTGAAAGAATGGCCCACTCTCCTCCACAAGAGAGCACAGGGGTTGCGGAAAAGTCTTCTTCCCCCCAGACTATAGGTAAGGGTCAGCCTCCTCAGGGAACTGATCCTACCCCTAGTGAAGGAACTGCCCCAGAGGTAGTCAGGCCTGGCCTGGCACCCCCTCTGATGGCAGGGGGCCCTTCCAAGGTGGTACCCAGTCTGGAGCAGGTAACCTGCCCCTCTATACCCTGCCTCAGTCAGCCCAGGGCTACAGAGGTCAGGGAGGCCAGTGGACCCCACAGGGCCCCCTGTCCAGAGGAACCCCCCCCATCGGCAGATTAGGGGCACCCAGTCTAGTAGCCCTAGCCAGGTGATAATTCCTCAACACACTGAGGGATCCCCCATACCTTTGTGTAGGGACCTCCCCCAGCAGGACTCTGTTGGGCAAGGGCAAACCTGGGACGAAAAACTACCAAACCTGCCCTGCCCCTCCAGTGTTCCACCCAAAGGGACCCAACCCCCGGCTGTAGGCAGCCAGAGGTTGACCCTTAGAGCAAAGTACAACTCAGTCATGGAAAGAGAGGCCTACATGGTGACCAGTGATCTGAGGAAGCTGAGGCCAACTTTATTAGGGCCTCACTTCTCTACTCATACCCCTCACCAGCCTTTTACTTTGCCAAAACACCCCACAGGTAGTAATTCCCCATGGTGGAGACCCTCTCATACCCTTAGGGTGAGGGATAGCTTAGTGGACCATAAAACAGGGGGCAACCATGCTAGTGCAGGTGCTTCCTTATATGGCCACTTAGTCAATAAAGGCTCAACTGGCCAAGGTTAGCCTTATCTCCTTTCGTTTGGGGGGGTTATGTAGGAAGGTGGAATCTGACTATATGGTTGCCCCCACTTTTTTCCTGGTGTTTTGCTGGTTTATGACTTAGTTGGACTGGGATCCTGCTATTCAGGGCCCCAGCCTAGCTGCTTCCTCTCTAAAATGGATTCCATGTGCCTTAGGCACACCTTTGATTGGAATCTGGAGTGCCCTTATAAGTCCCTAGTATATGGTATACTATGTACCCAGGGCATAGGTACTCCAGAGGCCTACCAGGGGCTGAAGCATGTATTATGCCACCCCTGGGAGGCCCTACAAAATGACACCACAGGTCTGCTACTGCAGCCTGGGTAAGGTGGTGCATGCACCCCTTACTGTGAAATAGGCTACCTATATCACTACCATTGCACACACATATCAACCTATAAGTCACTCCTATGGCAGGCCTTAACAATCCTGAAGGCAGAGTGCTTGGTTTTTATGTGAGAGGTTGCCCCTGCATGAGCAGAGCCCCTCTGCAGCGTTCGGAGTCTATCATCTGATGCTGTTTGTGGTACAGCCTGACCATATACTCTTAAGTGCATTATATCCTCGCGGTAGAATGCTAACTTTGGACTGGCTGCACCAAAACATGTCGTGTTTGGTGTCAAACACCTTGGAATACTACCCCCGCCAGTCCTGGTGGCGGGGGTAGCATTCCACCCTTCTAGAGGGAGAGACATGTACACACCGGCATACCCGGTTTCATCTTTTCAGAGCTCTGGCATCACAAAATGGATGCCGCTGCCACAGACACGGGTCTGGCCTCCTGCTGCTGACCAAAACTCCGGCAGGGGAGGCCTGGACAATAGGTTTCCTGTCGCAGGGAGGTGTAACCACCTCCCCAGACAGGATAATGTGTATTGGGGCTGGGCGGGAGCACTCTCTGGTGCTTTGAAGTCCTGCACTGGGGGCACATTTGGTGTCCCTGTGCATAGTCCAGTTCAAACCGGTTGCAGGGGCTACCTGCCCCTGCTCTGGCACGAAACTGGACAAAGGGAATGGGTGTAACCACCCCTCTTCCCTGACCCTCCAATAGGTGGGTCCCCAGAGTATGTCCAACCCCTAACTTAGTATAAGTATGGGACCCCAGTCCTTAGGACTTTAGATTACCCTGGACAAAACTCTGAAGCCAAAACCTGGACCTTCAACGCTGTACTTGAAGATTAGAGGACTGAAGAATCTCCCTTGGGGTCAAGGAGTGAATCCCCTGCATGGCAGGCACCTAAGAAGCAATTGTTCGGTCTGCATCGCTGAAGCTCCCGCTGGACGCCGAAGTCTTTGCAACACCAGAGGTGGATTTCCAGACTTCCCCGAGGCTGCCCTTAGACCCCAGCAAAGCTGAGGCACGTAGATGTTGTGGGTAACTTGGAACCGTGACCCCTGTGCAACAAGAACTTTTGCAAGTGCATCATCTTCCTGGCATCCCACGAAGTTGTGCTTCTGGCTTCTAGTAGCCGCCGCCTCCAGCACCGACAGCACCGAAGATCACTGGCCTCCACTCCACGAGTGTCCTGTGAGCCAGCTCCAAGTGCGTCCACTCAAGGCTCCTTTGCGGTTGCTAGTCTGTTGGCTAGTGGGCCCTCCCGAAGGCAACTCTTCTTCTGCTTGGGCTTTCCTGGTTGCTCCAGATATGCCCTGACTTATCCTTGCTGGGTGAGACCCCCAGACCTTGCTGGTCTGCATCAACATCCCTTCTTTGTTTCCACGTGACTTGCCGTTGCCAAGGCTTGTTGGGTCCAATCCGGCTGCCGACACCCCAGCAATCGACAAACGTCGTGGCACAGCTCGAATTCAGCTCCTGGTCATCGTCGACACCTCCTGGACCTCGTGGCTGAAGAGTCAAGACGACTGTCAACCTACCTGAAGCACCCAACATCGGTGGGCATCTGCTCATCGCCTTCCTGGTCACTGGCTAGTGACCCAGACTCTGTCCCCTCTGCTTTCAGGTCATTCAGATCTTTGATCCACTCTTGGATCCACCCGGACACTTTCGACTTGGTCGCCAGCAGCCCGCTGCAGCAGATCGCCATTGAAAACGACGACGAAACCCGACGCCAAAAGACACCTATGCACCCGGCTTCCCTGGGTGAGGTAACTCGAGTACTCCGGTGCTCCCGTGGGTATTGACTCTAGAACTGCCTAGTTCTAAAGGGGTTTGCTCCAAGTCCTCCTCTAAGTGTCCTTTTCTTCTAAAAATCCAACCGCGACTTTCCCCTTAGAAGTCAACGGTGGCTCGCGGCTGTGTTCTCACACTGCACCCGTCCCCCGTGGGTCCCCTGTGTCACTATCTTGGGTGGTTCCTTGGGGTCCAAGCACTTCTACAGGCTCTAGGCCTTGTGTATAGCTCAGTCGTGGTTCTTATACCACTTTTTTGGTATATGGTTTGGTACGCCCCTAGGGCTGAAACGTGTATTTGTGCTATTACTGTTGATAACTGACTTGTAACTTATGTATTTCGAACTCTAGCCTCATAAAGAGACTAGAGGGGTGTGTTTAAGACTAAATACATATATTTTATATATATACCTGGTGTGGTCCTCTTTCATTTGGTCACTCAAGAGATTATAGACTGGTAAAACAAGCTGCTTTACATTCCTTCAAGACTTAGCCTGAAGGCTGCTCTCCATAGCTACCACTAGGATAGCTTTCACAAAAGGTTGTCTTTAACCTATCTCCATAAGGGGTTGTTTGGACTGGTACAAGGTGCCCACTTTAAATAGTGGACAGCATATACCAGGCCAACTTCTCACACCTAAGGCACAAGGAAACCATTTTAGAGAGGAAGCAGCTAGGCTGGGGTTCTGATTAGCAGGGCCCCAGCCAGACTAATGTCGAAAAACAGTGAAGCATCAGCAAAAAGTGGGGGTACCCATGTGAAGCAGATCCTACTCTCCTACACAACCCCCCCCCCAAAACGCAGGGACATTAAACTAACCTTGACGAGTTGAGTCTTCATGTTCTAAGTGGAAGTACCTAGAGAGACCATCTACATTGGCATGGTTACTCCCAGGTCTATGTTCCACTGTTAAGTCCATCCCCTGTAGGGAAATGGACCACCTAAGCAGTTTGGGGTTTTCACCCTTCATTTGTTTTAGCCATAAGAGGGGCTTGTGGTCTGTTTGAACAAGGAAGTGAGTACCAAACAAGTATGGCCTCAACTTCTTCAGAGCCTAAACCACAGCAAAGGCCTCCCTCTCTATGGCTGACCAACGTTTCTCTCTAGGGGTCAGCCTTCTGCTAATGAAAGCTACTGGCTGATCCTGACCTTCATCATTCAATTGTGACAGTGCAGCCCCTACCCCCAATTCAGATGCATCTGTTTGGACAATGAACTTCTTGGAGTAATCAGGACTCTGGAGAATGGGAGCAGTGCACATGGCCTGCTTCAGGTCATCAAATGCCTTTTGACAGCTAGCTGTCCACTGAACCTTTTTGGGCATTTTCCTGGAAGTTAAGTCATTCAGGGGTGTCACTATTGATCCATACCCCTTAATAAATCTCCTATAGTACCCAGTCAGGCCTAAGAAGGCTCTCACCTGAGTCTGGGTAGTTGGAGCAACCCAGTCCATGATGGTCCGGATTTTGCTCTGCAGTGGTTGAACCTGGCCTCCACCCACAAGGTGGCCCAGGTACACAACCTGACTCTGCCCTATCTGGCACTTTGTGGTCTTGATAGTGAGGCCTGCCTTTTGCAGGGCCTCTAAAACATTCCTTAGGTGGACCAGGTGATCCTCCCAGGTGGAGCTAAAGACAGCAATATCATCAAGATAAGCTGCACTGTAGGCTTCCAGACCTGTGAGAACTGTATTCACCAACCTTTGGAAAGTGGCAGGTGCATTCTTCAAACCAAAGGGCATTACCACAAATTGATAATGCCCACTAGGGGTTGAGAATGCTGTTTTTGGCTTTGCATCATCAGCTAGCCTGTTCTGCCAGTAGCCAGCTGTTAGGTCAAATGTGCTTAGATACTTCCTGAGGCCAAAGTGTCAATTAGCTCATCTGCCCTGGGTATTGGATGGGCATCAGTCCTAGTGACTGCATTGAGACCCCTGTAGTCCACACAAAACCTCATCTCTCTTTTCCCACCACTGGTGTGAGGATTTGGCACAAGGACCACTGGACTAGCCCAAGGGCTATCTGAGGGTTCAATAACTCCCAAATCCAAAATATTCTGGTTTCTGTCCTGATACAGTCCCTGACATGGTCAGGTTGCCTATAAATCTTATTTTTAATAGGCAGACTGTCCCCGGTGTCCACTTCATGAGTGCACCAGGTGGTCTGACTTGGAGTCAGAGAGAACATATGTCTGAACTGATTGAGCACTTGTCTGCAATCAGTTTGCTGCTGAGCAGTGAGGCTGCCTGCCAAGGCTACACCATCCACTGACCCATCATCAGGGTTCTGTGAGAGCAGGTCAGGGAGTGGGTCACTCTCTTCCTCCTGTCCCTCATCAGTAGCCATGAGCAAGCCCATGTCTGCCCTGTCCACATATGGTTTCAATCTGTTGACATGGAGAACCCTGTGGGGACTCCTGGGTGTTCCTAGGTCTACCAAATAGGTAACCTCACCCTTCTGTTCAACAATGGTATGGGGTCCACTCCATTTGTCTTGGAGAGCTGCTGGGGCCACTGGCTCCAACACCCACACCTTCTGTCCTGGCTGGTAAACAGTCAGTACAGCCTTTTGGTCATGCCAGTCTTTTTGTAATTCCTGGCTAGCCTCAAGGTTTTTAGTTGCCTTTTTCATGTACTCAGCCATCCTGGAGCGGAGACCAAGTACGTAGTCCACTATGTCCTGCTTTGGGGGCTTGAGAGGTAACTCCCATCCTTCCTTCACCAGGCACAATGGACCCCTGACAGGGTGACCAAACAAAAGTTCAAAAGGGCTGTAGCCAACCCCCTTTTGAGGCACCTCCCTGTATGCAAACAAAAGGCTGGGCAAGAGTATGTCCCATCTTCGCCTAAGCTTTTCTGGGAGCCCTTTAATCATGCCCTTTAAGGTTTTGTTGAATCTCTCAACTAAACCGTTGCATTGTGGGTGATAGGGTGTTGTGAATTTGTAAGTCACTCCACACTCCTTCCACATTGCCTTCAAGTATCCAGACATAAAGTTTGTACCCCTGTCTGATACAACCTCCTTAGGGAAGCCCACTCTTGAGAAAATTCCCAGGAGGGCTCTTGCCACCAAAGGTGCTGTAGTGGTCCTAAGGGGAATAGCCTCTGGGTACCTGGTGGCATGGTCCACCACCACCAGGATAAACCTGTGCCCAGATGCTGTTTGGGGTATATGGGACCAACAATGTCAATCCCCACCCTTTCAAAGGGAACCCCCACCACAGGTAGTGGTATCAGGGGGGCCTTTGTGGTGCCACCTGCCTTGCCACTGGCCTGGCAGGTTACACAGGAGTGACAAAACTCCTTGGTGTCTTCAGACATGTGGGGCCAGTGAAAGTGAGGGACAATTCTGTCCCAAGTCTTGTTCTGGCCCAGGTGACCTGCTAGAGGAATGTCATGGGCTAGGGTCAATAGGAAGCCCCTGAAGTTCAGAGGTATAACCAACCTCCTGGTGGCACCAGGCGTGGGGTCTCTACACTCTGAGTACAAGAGTCCATCATCCCAATACACTTTATGGGGACCACTAGCATTCCCAGCAGCCTCAGCAGCAGCTTGCTGTCTGAGGGGTTCAAGAGAGGGGCAGCTCTGCTGCTCCTGGCTCAGATCTGCCCTGGAAGGGCCCCCTGTCCCTAAGAACTCAACCTGAACAGGCTCAAGCTCCTCTGGGACAGTTCCTTCCTCAGGACTGAGATCATATCCCTCAAGAGACTGATCTTCCTTCTGAGTCAAGGGGGAAGGCACTGCCTTTACCCTACTACTCCTCTTCTTGGATGGCACTTGGTCCATTGTTCCAGGATCCAAGGCCTGTTCAGTGTTAGACATTTTGCTCTGTGACCTGGTCACAGCAAACACATCTGCAGGGATGCCAAGCATTTCTGCATGGGTCCTGAGCTCCACTTCTGCCCAAGCTGAAATTTCTAGATCATTGCCAAGCAAGCATTCAACTGGTAGGTTTGCACTCACCACAACCTTCTTAAGGCCAGTTACCCCTCCCCAGGAGAAGTTAACAACTGCCAGAGTATGGTCTGTTCTGACATTGCTAGCATTGGTCACTTGGTACATTTCACCAAGTATAATCTGCCCAGGATCCACAAGATCTTGTGTCACCATGGTGACACTTGCTCCTGTGTCCCTGAATGCCAAAGCCTCTTTTCCATTGATTAATGGCTGTTGCCTGTACTTGCCCAGGTTACTGGGACTCACAGAGGAGGTCACATCCATGCCTCCATCACAGACTAGGACAGCCTGAGTGAGTTCTCTGACTAAGCCAGAGCCCATCTCATTACCCAGGGTCAACCCTACTAAACCCTTGGCTTGTGTACTCCCACCACCATTTGTAACTGCACTAGGGGGAACAGGTGCCTTAGGGGCATTAGTGGTGGCTGGAATGGAGTCTTTGGACTTGGTGCAATCACTGGTCCAGTGTGTCTTTTGCTTACAGACTTTGCACCATGGTTTCTTTTGGCCTTTCCCTTTGTTAGACTGTGAATCCCCACCTGAAGAAGATTTTTGGGGGCCTTGTGAAGACTTCTGGTCTTTACCCTTCTCCCCACCCTTATCAGAGTTCTTAGAATCTTGCTTCTTTGGGTCACCACCTTGGTTCTGTACCTTCTGCCTCACCCTGGTTCTGACCCATTTGTCTGTCTTCTTTCCCAATTCTTGGGGAGAGGTCAGATCAGAGTCCACCAGGTACTGATGCAACAGCTGATTTTGACAGTTATTAAGAATCTGCTCCCCCATGATAACATTGTACAATCCTTTGAAGTCACATACCTTACTGCCCACTAACCAACCTTCCAGAGCCTTAGCAGAACAATCAACAAAGTCCACCCAGTCTTGATTCTGTGCTTTTTGGGTATCTCTGAACTTTAACCTGTATTGTTCAGTTGTTAGGCCAAACCCATCAATCAATGCACTCTTCAAGACTTTGTAATTGTCAGCATCCTCTTCTCTAACAGTGAGGAGCTTGTCTCTACCTTTGTCTGCAAAGGAGAGCCACAAGATTGCTGCCCACTGCTCCTGAGGGACCCTCTGTACTTTACAGGCCCTCTCCAGTGCAGGTAACCATTTGTGGATGTCATCCCCACTCTGGTAGGGAGGGACAATCTTGCTCAGGTTTCTATGGTCATAAGACCTTTCCCTACCAATAGGGAAATTGCTGCCACCATGGGACTCTAGTCCCAACTTTCTTCTTTGCCTTTGAAGCTCTAGGGACTCCCTGTCTATAGCCAACTGCTCTCTTCTGATTCTCAACTCAGCTTGCTCATACTTGAGCAGTCTCTCTTTCCTCTCATGAGAGGATTCCCTCCTATGAGAAGAAACAGAGGTCCCTACTGAGGTGTCAGAGTGGTTAGACTCCTGAGAAGGAGATCTAGACCTTCTGGGCACACTCACAACTCTTCCTGGGGGGACAAAGGGGAGGTCATTCTGATCCTCCTCCTCATCCTCAGGAGTAGCTGCATTATCCAGGTCAGGATCATTGTCATCCTCCTGGCCAGTTTCAGAGGTCAGGTCCTGGGTATTTTCATCCCTGGCCCCTCCCTCATCTTCTGCCCCACCCTCTCTGCCTACCCTTTCAGACCCTATGGGTCTTCTAAGATCATCTAGCAGAAGCATCTCCAGGAGACGTTGGGTGTTGGCACTTTTGCCTGTCTTCAACTTCCTAATCTTGCACAACTCTCTCAATTCCAAGAATGGGAGGTTGTCATATTTGGATGGCAGGAGCCCACTGGTTCCTGGTAGTGAAGACATTACTAGTGAGGTGTGGTGTATGCACTACCTACTCTAGTGTGGCCTACTAAAACTCTCTTGAGTTGTAGAAAGGGTGTGCTAGCCCTTAACACACAACTCTAAGTTCAGTAGAACTTACTGTATACTAAGCTTGTTATTATATGTACCTAAGGTACCCTTAGTGGTTTTCAGTTGATCAATTCAATTGAGATTATCTGGTAAATCAATAGCAAGCTGGAATCCCTCACGCTGCACACCAATGTGAGAAGTTGGCCTGGTATATGCTGTCCACTATTTAAAGTCCAGTCCAAACAACCCCTTAT
Organism: Calotriton arnoldi; assembly: GCA_963921515.1. Lineage (NCBI taxonomy): Eukaryota > Metazoa > Chordata > Amphibia > Caudata > Salamandridae > Calotriton > Calotriton arnoldi. The sequence goes on along the minus strand of CAWUFW010023732.1, from coordinate 46,849 downwards.
TGGAGATAGGTTAAAGACAACCTTTATTGAAAGCTATCCTAGTGATAGCTATGGAGAGCAGCCTTCAGGCTAAGTCTTGAAGGAATGTAAAGCAGCTTGTTTTACCAGTCTATAATCTCTTGAGTGACCAAATGAAAGAGGACCACACCAGGTATATATATAAAATATATGTATTTAGTCTTAAACACACCCCTCTAGTCTCTTTATGAGGCTAGAGTTCGAAGTACATAAGTTACAAGTCAGTTATCAACAGTAATAGCACAAATACAGGTTTGAGCCCTAGGGGCGTACCAAACCATATACCACAAAAGTGGTATAAGAACCACGACTGAGCTAGACACAAGGCCTAGAGCCTGTAGAAGTGCTTGGACCCCAAGGAACCACCCAAGGTAGTGACACAGGGGACCCACGGGGGACGCGTGCAGTGTGATAACACAGCCGCGAGCCACCGTTGACTTCTATGGGGAAAGTCGCGGTTGGATTTTTAGAAGAAAAGGACACTTAGAGGAGGACTTGGAGCAAACCCCTTTAGAACTAGGCAGTTCTAGAGTCAATACCCATGGGAGCACCGGAGTACTCGAATTACCTCACCCAGGGAAGCCGGGTGCATAGGTGTCTTTTGGCGTCGGGTTTCGTTGTCGTTTTCAATGGCGATCTGCTGCAGCAGGCTGCTGGCGACCAAGTCGAAAGTGTCCGGGTGGATCCAAGAGTGGATCGAAGATCTGAAGGACCTGAAAGCAGAGGGGACAGAGTCTGGGTCACTAGCCAGTGACCAGGAAGGCGATGAGCAGATGCCCACCGATGTCGGGTGCTTCAGGTAGGTTGATGGTTGTCTTGACTCTTCAGCCACGAGGTCCAGGAGGTGTCGACGACAACCAGGAGCTGGATTCGAGTTGTCCCACAACGTTTGTCGATTGCTGGGGTGTCGCCGACCGGATTGGACCCAACAAGCCTTGGCAACGGCAAGTCACATGGAAACAAAGAAAGGACGTTGATGCAGACCAGCAAGGTCTGGGGGACTCACCCAGCGAGGGTAAGCCAGGGAACATCTGGAGCAACCAGGAAAGCCCAAGCAGAAGAAGAGTTGCCTTCGGGAGGGCCCACTAGCCAACAGACTAGCAACCGTGAAGGAGCCTTGAGTGGACACACTGGGAGCTGGCTCACAGGACACTCGTGGAGTGGATGCCAGTGATCTTCGGTGCATTCGGTGCTGGGGGCGGGCGCTACTCGGATCCTAAAGCATAACTTCATGGGAGACCAGGAAGAGGATGCACTTGCAAAAGTTTTTGGTGTCCAGGGGTCACGGTTCTACGTTACCCACGACAGTTACGTGCCTCAGCTTCACTGGGGTCTCAGGGCAGCCTCGGGGAAGTCTGGAAATCCACCTCTGGTGTTGCAAAGACTTCGACGTCTGGCGGGAGCTTCAGCGATGCAGACCGGACAATTGCTTCTTAGGTGCCTGCCAAGCAGGGGAGTCACTCCTTGACCCCAAGGGAGATTCTTCAGTCCTCTAATCTTCAAGTAGAGCATCGAAGGTCCAGGATTCGGCTTCAGAGTTTTGTCCAGGGTAATCTAAAATCCTAAGGACTGGGGTCCCATACTTATACTAAGTTAGGGGGTTGGACATACTCTGGGGTCCCACCTATGGGAGGGTCAGGGAAAAGGGGTGGTTACACCCATTCCCTTTGTCCAGTTTCGCCCCTGCAACCGGTTTGAACTGGACTATGCACAGGGACACCAAATGTGCCCCCAGTGCAGGACTTCTGAGCACCAGCCCCAATACACACTATCCTGTCTGGGGAGGTGGTTACACCTCCCTGTGACTGGAAACCTATTGTCCAGGCCTCCCCTGCCGGAGTTTCGGTCAGCAGCAGGAGGCCAGACCTGTGTCTGTGGCAGCGGCATCCATTTTGTGATGCCAGGGCTCTGTGAAGTTAATACCGGGCAGGCCGGTGTGTACATGTCTCTCACTCTAGAAGGGTGGAATGCTACCCCCGCCGCCAGGACTGGCAGGGGGGGGTAGTATTCCAAGGTGTTTGACATCAAACACAACATGTTTTGGTGCAGTCAGTCCAAAGTTAGCATTCTACCCCGAGGATATAATGCACTTAAGAGTATATGGTCAGGCTGTACCACAAACAGCATCAGAGGATTGACTCAGAACGCTGCAGAGGGGCTCTGCTCATGCAGGGGCACCCTCTCACAAAAAAACCAAGCACTCTGCCTTTAGGATTGGTAAGGCCTACCATAGGAGTGACTTATAGGTTTATATGTGTGTGCAATGGTAGTGATATTGGTAGCCTATACCACAGTAAGGGGTGCATCCACCACCTTACCCAGGCTGCAGTAGCAGGCCTGTGGTGTCATTTTGGAGGGCCTCGCAGGGGTGGCATAATACATGCTTCAGCCCCTGGTAGGCCTCTGGGGTACCTATGCCCTGGGTACATAGTATACCATATACTAGGGACTTATAAGGGCACTGCAGAATCCAATCAGATATGTACCTAAGGTACATGGAAACCATTTTAGAGAGGACCCAACAAGCCTTTGCAACGGCAAGTCACATGGAAATAGAAGAAGGACGGTGATACAGACCAGCAAGGTCTGAGGGACTCACCCAGCGAGGGTAAGTGAGGGCACATCTGGAGCAACCAGGAAAGCCCAAGCAAAAGAAGAGTTGCCTTCGGGAGGGCCCACTAGCCAACGGACTAGCGACCGCAAAGGAGCCTCAAGTGGACGCACTTGGAGCTGGCTTACAGGACACTCGTGGAGTGGAGGCCAGTGATCTTCGGTGCAGTTGGTGCTGGAGGCGGGGGCTACTCAGATCCCAAAGCACAACTTCGTGGGAGACCAGGAAGAGGATGCACTTGCAAAAGTACTCGGTGTCCAGGGGTCATGGTTCCACATTACCCATGACAGCTACGGGCCTCAGCTTTGCTGGGGACTCAGGGCAGCCTCGGGGAAGTCTGGAAATCCACATCTGGTGATGCAAAGACTTCAGCGTCCGGCGGGAGCTTCAGCGTTGCAGACCTGACAATTGCTTCTTAGGTGCCTGCCAAGCAGGGGAGTCACTCCTTGACCCCAAGGGAGATTCTTCAGTCCTTTAATCTTAAAGTAGAGCGTCGAAGGTCCAGGATTCTGTATCAGAGTTTCGTCCAGGTAAATCTAAAGTCCTAACGACTGGGGTCCCATACTTATACCAAGTTAGGGGGTTGGACATACTCTGGGGACCCACCTATGGGAGGGTCAGGGAAGAGGGGTGGTTACACCCATTCCCTTTGTCCAGTTTCGCACCAGAGCAGGGGCTGCAACCGGTTTGAACTGGCATATGCACAGGGACACCAAGTGTGCCCCTAGTGCAGGACTTCTGAGCACCAGAGAGTGCTCCCGCCCAGCCCCAATACACATTATCCTGTCTGGGGAGGTGGTTACACCTCCCTGCGACAGGATACCTATTGTCCAGGCCTCCCCTGCCGGAGTTTCAGTCAGCAGCAGGAGGCCAGACCCGTGTCTGTGGCAGCGGCATCCATTTTGTGATGCCAGGGCTCTGGAAAGAAGTTACCGGGAGGCCGGTGTGTACATGTCTCTCCCTCTAGAAGGGTGGAATGCTACCCCCACTGCCAGAACTGGCGGGGGGATAGTATTCCAAGATGTTTGACACCAAACCCGACATGTTTTGGTGCAGCCAGTCCAAAGTTAGCATTGTACCGCGAGGATATAATGCACTTAAGAGTATATGGTCAGGCTGCACTACAAACAGCATCAGAGAAGGGTCTCCGAATGCTGCAGAGGGGCTCTGCTCATGCAGGAGCACCCTCTCACATAAGAACCAAGCACTCTGCCTTCAGGATTGATAAGGCCTGCCATAGGAGTTACTTATAGGTTTATATGTGTGTACATATGTAGTGACATAGGTAACCTATATCACAGTAAGGGGTGCATGCACCAACTTACCCAGGCTGCAGTAGCAGACCTGTGGTGTCATTTTGGATGGCCTTCCAGGGGTGGCACAATACATGCTGCAGCCCCTGGTAGGTCTCTGAGGTACCTATGCCCTGGGTACATAGTCTACCATATACTAGGGACTTATAAGGGCACTCCAGATTCCAATCAGAGATGTGCCTAAGGCACATGGAAACCATTTTAGAGAGGAGGCAGCTAGGCTGGGGTTCTGATTAGCAGGGCCCCAGCCAGACTAAAGTCGAAAAACAGTGAAGCATCAGCAAAAAGTGGGGGTACCCATGTGAAGCAGATCCTACTCTCCTACACAACCCCCCCAAACGTAGGGACATTAAACTAACCTTGACCAGTTGAGTCTTCATGTTCTAAGTGGAAGTACCTAGAGAGTCCATCTGCATTGGCATGGTTACTCCCAGGTCTATGTTCCACTGTAAAGTCCATCCCCTGTAGGGAAATGGACCACCTAAGCAGTTTGGGGTTTTCACCCTTCATTTGTTTTAGCCATAGGAGGGGCTTGTGGTCTGTTTGAACAAGGAAGTGAGTACCAAACAAGTATGGCCTCAACTTCTTCAGAGCCCAAACCACAGCAAAGGCCTCCCTCTCTATGGCTGACCAACGCTTCTCTCTAGGGGTCAGCCTTCTGCTAATAAAAGCTACTGGCTGATCCTGACCTTCATCATTCAATTGTGACAGTACAGCCCCTACCCCCAATTCAGATGCATCTGTTTGGACAATGAACTTCTTGGAGTAATCAGGACTCTGTAGAATGGGAGCAGTGCACATGGCCTGCTTCAGGTCATCAAATGCCTTTTGACAGCTAACTGTCCACTGAACCTTTTTGTGCATTTTCTTGGAAGTTAAGTCATTCAGGGGTGTCACTATTGATCCATACCCCTTGACAAATCTCCTATAGTACCCAGTCAGGCCTAAAAAGGCTCTCACCTGAGTCTGGGTAGTTGGAGCATTCCAGTCCATGATGGTCTGGATCTTGCTCTGCAATGGTTGAACCTGGCCTCCACCCACAAGGTGGCCCAGGTACACAACCTGACTCTGCCCTATCTGGCACTTTGTGGCCTTGATAGTTAGGCCTGCTTTCTGCAGGGCCTGCAAAACATTTCTGAGGTGGACCAGGTGATCCTCCCAGGTGGAGCTAAAGACAGGAATATCATCTAGATATGCTGCACTATAGGCTTCCAGACCTGTAAGGACGGTATTCACCAACCTCTGAAAAGTGGCAGGTGCATTCTTCAGACCAAAGGGCATTACCACAAATTGATAATGCCCACTAGGGGTTGAGAATGCTGTCTTTGGCTTTGCATCATCAGCTAGCCTGATCTGCCAGTTGCCAGCTGTTAGGTCAAATGTGCTTAGATACTTGGCTGAGGCCAAAGTGTCTATTAGCTCATCTGCCCTGGGTATTGGATGGGCATCAGTCCTAGTGACTGCATTGAGACCCCTGTAGTCCACACAAAACCTCATCTCTCTTTTCCCACCACTGGTGTGAGGTTTTGGCACAAGGACCACTGGACTAGCCCAAGGGCTATCTGAGGGTTCAATAACGCCCAAATCCAACATTTTCTGGACTTCTGGCCTGATACAGTCCCTGACATGGTCAGGTTGCCTATAAATCTTATTTTTAATAGGCAGACTGTCCCCAGTGTCCACTTCATGAGTGCACCAGGTGGTCTGACTTGGAGTCAGAGAGAACATATGTCTGTACTGATTGAGCACTTGTCTACAATCAGTTTGCTGCTGAGCAGTGAGGCTGCCTGCCAAGGCTACACCATCCACTGACCCTTCATCAGGGTTCTGTGAGAGCAGGTCAGGGAGTGGGTCACTCTCTTCCTCCTGTCCCTCATCAGTAGCCATGAGCAAGCCCATGTCTGCCCTGTCCACATATGGTTTCAGTCTGTTGACATGGAGAACCCTGTGGGGACTCCTGGGTGTTCCTAGCTCTACTAAATAGGTGACCTCACCCTTCTGTTCAACAATGGTATGGGGTCCACTCCACTTGTCTTGGAGAGCTGCTGGGGCCACTGGCTCCAGCACCCACACCTTCTGTCCTGGCTGGTAAACAGTCAGCACAGCCTTTGGTCATGCCAGGCTTTTTGCAGTTCCTGGCTAGCCTCAAGGTTTTTAGTTGCCTTTTTCATGTATTCAGCCATCCTGGAGCAGAGACCAAGTACATAGTCCACTATGTCATGCTTTGGGGGCTTGAGAGGTAACTCCCATCCTTCCTTTATCAAGCACAATGGAACCCTGACAGGGTGACCAAACAAAAGTTCAAAAGGGCTGTAGCCAACCCCCTTTTGAGGCACCTCCCTTTATGCAAATAAAAGGCAGGGCAAGAGTATGTCCCATCTTCGCCTAAGCTTTTCTGAGAGCCCTTTAATCATGCCCTTTAAGGTTTTGTTGAATCTCTCAACTAAACCATTGCATTGTGGGTGATAGGGTGTGGTGAACTTGTAAGTCACTCCACACTCCTTCCACATTGCCTTCAAGTATCCAGACATAAAGTTAGTACCCCTGTCTGATACAACCTCCTTAGGGAAGCCCACTCTTGAGAAAATTCCCAGGAGGGCTCTTGCCACCACAGGTGCTGTAGTGGCCCTAAGGGGAATTGCCTCTGGGTACCTAGTGGCATGGTCCACCACCACCAGGATAAACCTGTGCCCAGATGCTGTTTGGGGATCCATGGGACCAACAATATCAATCCACACTCTCTCAAAGGGAACCCCCACCACAGGTATCAGGGGGGCCTTTGTGGTGCCACCTGCCTCCCCACTGGCTTGGCAGGTTACACAGGAGCGACAAAACTCATTGGTGTCTTCAGACATGTGGGGCCAGTGAAAGTGAGGGACAAGTCTGTCCCAAGTCTTGTTCTGGCCCAGGTGACCTGCTAGGGGAATATCATGGGCTAGGGTCAATAGGAAGCCCCTGAACTTCAGAGGTATAACCAACCTCCTGGTGGCACCAGGCTTGGGGTCTCTACACTCTGAGTACAAGAGTCCATCATCCCAATATACTTTATGGGGACCACTAGCATTCCCAGCAGCCTCAGCAGCAGCTTGCTGTCTGAGGGGTTCAAGAGAGGGGCAGCTCTGTTGCTCCTGGCTCAGATCTGCCCTGGAAGGGCCCCCTGTCCCCAAGAACTCAACGTGATCAGGCTCAAGCTCCTCTGGGACAGTTCCTTCCTCAGGACTGAGATCATCTCCCTGAAGAGACTGATCTTCCTTCTGAGCCAAGGGGGAAGGCACTGCCTTTACCCTACTACTCCTCCTCTTGGATGGCACTTGGTCCATTATTTCAGCATCCAAGGCCTGTTCAGTGTTAGACATTTTGCTCTGTGACCTGGTCACAGCAAACACATCTGCAGGGATCCCCAGCATTTCTGCATGGGTCCTGAGCTCCACTTCTGCCCAAGCTGAAGTTTCAAGATCATTGCCAAGCAAGCATTCCACTGGTAGGATTGCACTCACCACAACCTTCTTAAGGCCAGTTACCCCTCCCCAGGAGAAGTTAACAACTGCCAGAGTATTTTAACAATACAAGCGAATCGGATGACGGACCCAAAGAAATCGCACCTCACTAGTAACTGTGCCCCTCTTTTATGTTGTTTTAGTTGTGCACACTTCGACACTCGTCACCCTTCAGTGTCACTGTTTCACAGATTAGCATATAATCAGAAGCGTAGTTTGATGGATGACCATAAGGAATCCCAGGATTAATGGGTTTTCCCGAAATAGGACCGGCCACCTCGATAAGCGGACCGGTCGTCAGTTCCTTCGATTCTTGTGTGTAACCTATTTCGGGAAAACCCATTAATCCTGGGATTCCTTATGGTCATCCATCAAACTACGCTTCTGATTTTATCTTATTTAAGCCCTGACGAAGTTCCACACACTGTGAAGTGGGAACGAAACGCGTTGGCTGTCTGTTGCAAAAGAAAATGAAATAATGAATAAAAAGTTGAAGAACAAACCAACACCAGATTGTGCTACTTATTTTTCGGTGCACCTTCAAATTGAATGTATTAACTGCCAGAGTATGGTCTGTTCTGACATTGCTAGCATTGGTCACTTGGTACATTTCACCAAGTATAATCTGCCCAGGATCCACAAGGTCTTGTGTCACCATGGTGACACTTGCCCCTGTGTCCCTAAATGCCAAAGCCTCTTTTCCATTGATTAAGTGCTGTTGCCTGTATTTGCCCAGATTACTGGGACTCATAGAGGAGGTCACATCCATGCCTCCATCACAGACTAGGACAGCCTGAGTGAATTCTCTGACTAGCCCAGAGCTCATCTCATTACCCAGGGTCAACCCTACTAAACCCTTGGCCTGTGTACTCCCACCACCATTTGTAACTGTACTAGGGGGAACAGGTGCCTTAGGGGCATTGGTGGGGGCTGGAATAGAGTCTTTGGACTTGGTGCAATCACTGGTCCAGTGTGTCTTTTGCTTACAGACTTTGCACCATGGTTTCTTTTGGCCTTTCCCTTTGTTAGACTGTGAATCCCCACCTGAAGAAGATTTTTGGGGGCCTTGTGAAGACTTCTGGTCTTTACCCTTCTCCCCACCCTTATCAGAGTTCTTAGAATCTATATCACAGTAAGGGGTGCATGCACCACCTTACCCAGGCTGCAGTAGCAGACTTGTGGTGTCATTTTGGATGGCCTTCCAGGGGTGGCACAATACATGCTGCAGCCCCTGGTAGGCCTCTGAGGTACCTATGCCCTGGGTACATAGTATACCATATACTAGGGACTTATAAGGGCACTCCAGATTCCAATCAGAGATGTGCCTAAGGCACATGGAAACCATTTTAGAGAGGAAGCAGCTAGGCTGGGGTTCTGATTAGCAGGGCCTCAAGCCAGACTAAAGTCGAAAAACAGTGAAGCATCAGCAAAAAGTGGGGGTACCCATGTGAAGCAGATCCTACTCTCCTACACCTAGCAAACCCCGACCACCCCGGAGAAGGTCAAAGAAAGAATCCAAGACCGGCCCACAGGGCGCAGGCACAAGCATCCAGAACAACAAGGAAGGAGGGAAACACAGGCCCAGCACTGGCCCAGGAAACCGAATGACCCGGCCCCCAGAGAGCCCAGAGGACAAAGCCAACCAAACCTCGCAGAGGAGGCCAGGCCCCAGGAAAGAAAGCCAGCACCACCAGGGCCGCCAAAGGACAACCACCAAGCACACAGCCCAGAGGGCGGAGCCCCAGCGAGAGCCCAGGAGCAGCGAACCACGACCGGACCCCAAACCCCAGAGCAGCAGGGGCAGAGGAGGCCAACCCCAAAGACCACAGGCCAGAGACATCCCCAGAAAGACCCAACAAACAGCCGACCAAACAACAGAGAGGCCAGCAAAGACAGGACACCAACAACCCGGAACCGAAGAGGCGGGGACAGTGCCAACGGCCACAACCCCAAATCCCCAACCCCAAAGGGAGGGAAAAACAGGGCAGGGTGCAAGCCCAGGGCAACCGGGAAAGCGGCAGACCCCAAACCAGGAACCAACCAGGCACAAACCCGCTGAACCACAGAGGGCAGACAAGAACAGGTGCCAAGAGGGCGGAGGACCAGAGAGGAAACAAAGCCGGGGCAGAAGCCAAAAGACCGCACCAGACCCAGCATGCAGCCAGGGCAGAAGCAGAGGAAAAGGGCCCAGGGCGCACAGCACCGTGACCCGAAACCCACCAGGCCCAACCCCAGCCAATGCCGGAGAGAGCGGAAGGAACCCATGCAGCACAAAGGCCGAAGCCAAGGGCAGGGAGGCTGACAAAGTCCCCCAGCACACCACCGCCAGACCACACAGAAGGCCAGAAGAAACAAACAGAGGAAACCACCAAGTGGAAACCGGAGGAAGCAGAGAAGCCAGAGGGCCAACCAGCAGCAGACCCCGGACAACCCGCAGCCAGGAGGACGGACCCTACAGAGGCAACGACGAACACCACAGAACCGCACCCCAACAAGAGAAGGGGGGTACCCGAAACAGACTCACACCGGGAGCAGATCCTGGGGAAGCAAGGGAAAGACAGGAGCGAGCCAGGAAACCGGAACCAGGAAAGAACCGGGAACGCCCGGCAAACACCCCCCACAGCCGGCCGAGAAGCAACAGCACAGCCAGCAAAACCAAAGAAGCACAGCCAGAGGCCACGCCAAACCAGCAGGAAGCCGGCAGGCCAGGAGCAACAGGAGCCAACCCCGGACACGCCAACCCAGAAGCACCGAACACCAGGACCCACACAGGCCCAAAAAAGGCAGCAGGAAGAGGGCCAACAAAGAAGGAGCACCGGGGCAACCCCAACAGCCCACAACGGAGACACCAGGAGCAGGCAGAAACACGGTGTAGGAGAGTAGGATCTGCTTCACATGGGTAACCCCACTTTTTGCTGATGCTTCACTGTTTTTCGACATTAGTCTGGCTGGGGCCCTGCTAATCAGAACCCCAGCCTAGCTGCTTCCTCTCTAAAATGGTTTCCATGTGCCTTAGGCACATCACTGATTGGGTTCTGGAGTGCCCTTATAAGTCCCTAGTATATGGTATACTATGTACCAAGGGCATAGGTACCTCAGAGGCCTGCCAGGGGCTGCAGCATGTATTATGCCACCCCTGGAAGGCCATCCAAACTGACACCACAGGTCTGCTACTGCAGCCTGGGTAAGGTGGTGCATGCACTTCTTACTGTGATATAGGTTACCTATATCACTAAATACATACACACATATAAACCTATAAGTCACTCCTAAGGCAGGCCTTATCAATCCTAAAGGCAGAGTGCATGGTTCCTATGTGAGAGGGTGCCCCTGCATGAGCAGGGCCCCTCTGCAGCATTCGGAGGCCATCTCTGATGCTGTTTGTAGTGCAGCCTGACCATATACTCTTAAGCACATTATAACCTCGCGGTAAAATGCTAACTTTGGAAGGGCTGCACCTAAACATGTCGTGTTTGGTGTCAAACATCTTGGAATACTACCCCCCGCCAATTCTGGCGGCGGGGGTAGCATTCCACCCTTCTAGAGGGAAAGGCATGTTAACTCTGGCTAGCCCGGTAACTTCTTTCCAAAGCCCTGGCATCACAAAATGGATGCTGCTGCCACAGACACGAGTCTGGCCTCCTGCTGCTGGACGAAACTCCGGCAGGGTAGGCCTGGACAATAGGTTTCCTGTCCCAGGGAGGTGTGACCACCTCCCCAGACATGATAATGTGTATTGGGGCTGGGCGGGAGCACTTTCGGGTGCTTTGAAGTCCTGCACTGGGGGCACATTTGGTGTCCCTAGGCATACCCCAGTTCAAACCGGATCAGGGGCTTGCAGCCCCTGCTTTGGCACGAACTGGACAAAGGGAAAGGGGTGTAGCCACCCCTCTGCCCTGACCCACCCATAGGTGGGGCCACAGAGTAGTCCAACCCCTATCCTTAGTATAAGTATAGGAACCCAGTCCTTAGGACTTTAGATTATCCCTGGACGAAACTCTGAAACTGAATCCTGGACCTTCGACGCTCTACTCACGATTAGAGGACAGAAGAATCTCCCTTGGGGTCAAGGAGTGACTCTCTGCTTGGCAGGCACCAAAGAAGCATCTGTCCAGTTCGCATTTCTGAAGCTCCCGTCGGACGCCAAAGTCATTGCATCACCAGAGGTGGATTCTCCGACTTTCCCGAGGCTACCCTGAGTCCCCAGCAAAGCTGAGGCCCGTGGCTATCGTGGGTGACTTGAGACCGTGACCCCTGGACACCAAGCACATTTGCAAGTGCATCCTCTTCTGGGTCTCCCAAGAAGACGTGCTTTGGGCTCCGACTAGCCCTAGCCTCCAGCACCACCTGCACTGAAGATCACTGGCCTCCACTCCACGAGTGTCCTGTGAGCCAGATCCACGTGCAATGTCTCGAGGCTCCTTTGCAGTCGCTAGCCCATTGGCTAGTAGCCCTTAACGAAGGCCAATCTTCTTCTTACTTGGCATCCTGGTTGCTCCATGCCTGCCCTCACTTACCCTCGCTGGGTGAGTTCCCCAGACCTTACTGGTCTGCACCATCGACGATCTTCCTCTGCATCAAGACTTGCCGTTACCAAGGCTTGTTTGGTCGAATCCGGTCGCCGACACCTCAGCACTCGACAGACATCGTGTACCAGCCTTAATCCTGCTCCTGGTCACCGACAACGCCTCCTGGACCTCGTGGCTGAAGAGTCAAGACGACCGTCAATGCACCTGAAGCACTCGACATCGGTGGGCATCTGTCCATCGCCTCCCTGGTCACTGGCTAGTGACCCAGACTCTGTCCCCTCTGCTTTCAGGTTCTTCAGAACTCCGATCCACTCTTGGATCCACCCGGACACTTTTCTCGTGGTCGCCAGCAGCACTTTGCAGCAGAACGCCATTCAAATCGACGACGAAACCCGACCCCGAAAGGCACCTATGCACCCGGCTTCCCTGGGTGAGGTAATACGAGTACTCCGGTGCTCCCGAGGGTAGAGAGTCTCCAAAGTCCTAGATCTCAAAGGGTTTGGTCCAAGTCCTCTTTTAAGTGTCCCTTTTCTCTAATTTCCCGATCACGACTTTCGCCATAGAAGTCAACGGCGTATCGCGGTTGTGTATTTACACTGCACGCGTCTCCCGTGGGTCCCCTGTGTCACTACCTTGGGTGGTTCCTTGTGGTCCAAGCACTTCTAGAGGCTCTAGGCCTAGTGTCTAGTTCAGTCGTGGTTCTTATACCACTTTATTGGTATATGGTTTGGTAAGCCCCTAGGGCCCAAACGTGTATTTGTGCTTTTACTGTGTTTAAATAACTTCTAACTTATGTATTTCGAACTCTAGCCTCATAAAGAGACTAGAGGGGTGTGTTTAGCAATAAATACATATATTTTGAATATATACCTGGTGTGGTGCTCTTTCATTTGATCACTCAAGAGATTATAGACTGGTAAAACAAGCTGCTTTACATTCCTTCAAGACTTAGCCTGAAGGCTGCTCTCCATAGCTACCACTAGGATAGCTTTCAATAAGGTTGTCTTTAACCTATCTCCAATAAGGGGTTGTTTGGACTGGTGCAAGGTGCCCACTATAATTAGTGGACAGCATATACCAGGCCAACTTCTCACACACGGACACCCAAACACAGGCGAAGCAAGCCCGGGAAGAGAACCGCCGGCAGGAGCAGGCCCAGGAGGACACACCATGACGGCCCGAAACCAGCAGAGCGACATGACAGGCCACCCAGAGAGCGCACAGGCAAGGACGCAGGGCCGAAGAAAGCGACCAACAGGCGCCAAAAAACCCGCAGGAGCCCGAAAGCCCCGGCGGACCCCAGCCAGGCACCCATGATGGGGACCAGACGAGACCAGGAACCCCCCAGGGAGCAACTGGAAGAACTGCAGCACAGAAGAGGGGAAAACAGGAGCCAACGCCAAGGACATGGCAGCAGCGAAAGACAGCCAGGCCCAAACAGCAGCGGCACGAACCCTAGGGACCAAACAGGCGAACCGCCACAGGGAACACACCCCGGGGGGGAAGCAAAGGAAAGGAAGAGCAGGAGCCCAACCACACCAGCCGGAGGAGCCCACAGCACAAGGCACCCCAAGGCGGACCCCAAACAGGAACCAACCAGGCCCGCCAAGGCGAACTCCAGAGAGTAAAGGAGAACAAGCGCCGACAGGACGGCAAGGCCGGAGGCACAGCACCCCTCAGGCCCGACAGACACCCAAACCAGACTGAGCAGCATCGGCGGCTGAACCAGAGGGGCGGCCAGGACCCACCGAAGCCAGCCAAAGACACGCCCAAGAAACAGAGCAGGCGCGCAGGAAAAGCAGGGGAACACGAGGACAACGCCAAGGTAACCCCAGAAGCCAGCAACAGTGGAGAGCACCAGCCAGCCAGCCAGCCCCCATGAAGCAACCCCAGCACACAGAAGGCCCCGGGACAAACACCGGCAGCCCGCAAGGAGGCAGCAGGGAAAGACGCAGCTCAGCAAAAGGCAAACCCTGAAACACAGGGAGGCCAGCCCACAGAACGGGACGAAGGCAGGAAAAGAGCCCCACACCGAACCGAAGACAGCGGGGTGAGAGCACCGCACAGAGCACCAGGCACGACACCCGGAAGACCCGAGAGGAACCAGGCGCAGCCCACGGGAACCAGGAGGAAGCGGACACCGCACCACACCGCGGACCCAGCCACCCAAGGCCAGACCACAGTACCTGCACCAGCAACACCACGAGTAGCAGGACCGCGCAGGCACGACAGAAAAGAGCGGGGCTTTAGACCCCGGCAGCAGAAGCCCAGGAGAGGGCAAGCACCAGTGAGGGGGAGAAAAACAAAAAACAGCCGCAGAACAACCGTCCACACCAGACAAAGTGCGAGGAGCACGGCGGCCACGCAGGCCCAGGAGGACCACAGAGGGAACCCCGGGATGACACAAGCACCACGGCCCCCGCGCCAAAAAGAGAGGCATGAACACAGCACCACCCAGCACGCCAGCCGAGCACCCCGGAACACCCCGAAGGGCTGGGAAAACAAGAAAGAACCGCCACCGAGACAGGGGCGGCAGGTCCAGTGCCAGGATGCACCACAATAGCAAAGAGGCGCCACGCCGCCAGGAACCAGGACCGGACAAAAACACTCCACCAGGCACCCAGCACAGCGACAGAGAGAACAAGGCCAGGAAGGAAGCGAGACAGGCACGGGGGACCACGAGGACCCTGACAAACGCCGCAGTGCAGCACCACCCGCACCAGCCCTGAGCCAGCAAAGGCACAACCACCCAGGGACGGGGTGCCAGCACCGGGCAGGAAACAGCCAGGGAACAGCAGTGGAGGTGCAAAAAGCAAAACACATCCACACACAACCAGACCGCCACCAGGGCACCACCCGGGCACAGCAGGCGCAGGGGGGGCACGAGCTGGACCCTGGAAAGGAAAAACAGAGCAACTGCAGCAATGTCCACAACTCCAAGGCAAGACACCTGCAAACTCAAAAAGGCAACAGGAGCTAAAAGTGCCCAACACGACGGCAGACTTGGCAGCAGCCGCCAAAGGCTGAAACAATGAGCGAGGGACTCATGAGAGCCAGCCGCCTGCAGGAGGAGAGACAACGCAAGGAGCAATCAAAACCAGCCATCGCAGGAGAACACAGCCAGAAACAGCAACGTCCCGCACCACCACAATGGCGGAACCAGCGCTGGCCCAACCACCGATGAGCAGGCGTCAAGCAGAACTCACCCTGGGGAGGGGGCCAACACCAACACCAGCACCAAGGCCCCCACCCCTGCGACTTCAGGCAGCAGAGCACGTGGCACAGTAGCGCTATATTGCATGTAAAAAGAACAGAAGCCACCAAGCGGAGCTCACCCCGGGGCCAACATCAACACCAAGGCCCCCACCCCCGCGACTGCCAGCAGGAATCCAGGGGAAACGGCAGGAACACCGCAAGCGAGGCACGTCTCACCCGGCCAGGCTCGGGAAGATGCGCCCGTGATCCGGAAGGAAACGTGAACAGACGCCCCATCCGCAAAGGGCCGGGTGACCAGGCAGGATTCCGGCAGGAACAGAGACTGACTCCCAGCAAGCCCGGTAGGCTGGGAGACAGCCCAGGAAACCCCACGCCCGCACAGCCAGGCAGCCAGGCGGGGGGAGGAGAGAAGACCGCCACTCCAGTCCAGCAGGAGCAGCACCAGCAAATCCAAGTCCATTCTGTCGACAGACAGAAAAAAAGAACAGGCGGGATGCTGGGTAAGTACTGCTTATGTACTCCCGGTGGGAGGGGCAGTATTAGGGTCCCAGCATTCCTCTGGTCTTTTTTTCTGTCGGGAGATGGTTATCTCCACTTTGTCAATGAATGGGACGAGGACATAAGGGACATGGGGGTAATAGGCAAGAGAGGTGCACAAATAGGGAAGAAGGGTGCAGAAAGAGGCAAGAGAAGTGTAGAAGGAAGCAACAGAGGTGCAGAAAGAGGCAAGAAAAGTGCAGAAAGAGGCAAGAGTGTTGCAGAAACAGGCAAGAGAGGTGCAGAAAGAGGGATGAGGTGTGCACAAAGAGGCAGGAGGGGTGTAGAAATTCACAAGAGAGTTGCAGACAGAAGCAAGAGCAGTGCAGAAAGAACCAACAGATGTGTAGAAAGAGGCACGAGGGGTGCAGAAAGAGGCAAAAGAAGTGCAGAAAGAAGCAAAAGAGGTGCAGAAAGAGGCAAGAGAGGTACAGAATAAGCAAGAGAGGTGCAGAAAGAAGCAAGAGAAGTGCAGAAAGAAGCAAAAGTAGTGCAGAAAGAGGCAAGAGGGGTGCAGAAAGAGACAAGAGAGGTGCAGAAAGAGGCAAGAGAGGTTCACAAATAGGGAAGAAGGGTGCAGAAAGAGGCAAGAGGGATGCAGAAAGAAGCAAGATAGGTGTAAAAAGAAGCAAGGGAAGGGCAGAAAGAAGCAACACAGGTGCAGAAAGAGGCAAGAGAAGTGCAGAAGGAAGCAACAGAAGAGCAGAAAGAGTCCAGAAAGGTGGAGTAAGAGGCAATGGAGTTACAGAAACAGGCAAAAGAGGTGCATAAATAGGGAATAGGGGTGTATATACAGGCAAGAGAGGTGCAGAAGAGGGAAGAATGGTGCAGAAAGATGCAAGAGGGGTGCAGAAATTTGCAATAGAGTTGCAGACAGAAGCAAGTGCAGTGCAGAATGAACCAACAGAAGTGCAGAAAGAGGCAAGAGAGGTGCACAAAGAGGCATGAGGGATGCAGAAATTTGCAAGAGAGGTGCCCAAAAAGCAAGAGAGGTACAGAAAGAAGCAAGTGAAGTGCAGAACGAAGCAACAGAGGTGCAGAAAGAGGCAAGAGGGGTGCAGAAAAAGGCAAGAGAGGTGCAGAAAAAGGGAAGAGGTGTGCAGAAGGAGGCAAGAGGGGTGCAGAAAGAAGCAAGAGAGGTGCAGAAAGAGGCAAGAGAAGTGCAGAAAGAATTAAAAAAAATGTGCAGAAAGAGGCAAGAGTGGTGCAGACAGAGACAAGAGAGGTGCATAAAGAGGCAAGAGGGGTAAAGAAAGAGCAAGAGAAGTGCAGAATGAAGCAACAGAGGTGCAGAAGGAGGTAAGATACCTGCAGAAAGAGGCAAGAGAGTTGCAGAAACAGGCAGGAGATGTGCAGAAAGAGGGAACAGTGGTGCAGAAAGAGGCAAAAGAGGTACAGAGATAGGGAAGAAAGGTGTAGAAACAGGCAAGAGAGGTGCAGAAAGAGGGGAGAGGGGTGCAGAAAGAGGCAAAAGAGGTGCAGAAACAAGCAAGAGAAGTGCAGAAAAAGGCAAGAGAAGTGCTGAAAGAAGCTACAAAGGTGAAGAAAGAAGCAAGAGAAGTGATAAAACAGACAAGAGAGTTGCAGAAAGAAACGAGAGGTGCAGAAAAAAAGCAAGAGAAGTGCAGAAGATTGCAAGTGAGGTGCAGAGAAAGGCAAGAGAGGTATAGAAAGAGGCAACAGAGCTGTAAAAAGACGCAAGTGCGGTGAAGAAACAGACCAGAGGGGTGCAGAAAGAGGCAAGAGAAGTGCAGAAAGAAGCAACAGAGGTGCAGAAGGAGGCACGAGAACTGGAGAAAGAGGCAAGAGTGCTGAAAGAAGCAAGAGGGGTGCAGAAAGAGGCAAGAGAAGTACATAAAGAAGCAAAAGATGTGCAGAAAGAGGCACGAGGGGTACAGAAATTTGCCAGAGAGGTGCAGTAAGAAGCAAGAGCTGTGCATAAAGGAACAACAGAGGTGCAGAAAGAGGCATGAGGGGTACAGAAAGAGGCAAAGGAAGTGCAGAGGCAAGCAAAAGAGGTGCAGAAAGAGGCAAGAGGGGTGCAGAAAGAGGCAAGAGAGGTGCAGAAAGAGGCAAGAGAGGTGCAAAAATAGGGAAGAAGGGTGCAGAAAGGCACAAGGGGTACAGAAAGAGGTAAAGGAAGTGCAGATGCAAGCAAAAGAGGTGCAGAAAGAGGCAAGAGGGGTGCAGAAATAGGCAAGAGAGGTGCAGAGAGAGGCAAGAGAGGTGCACAAATAGGGAAGAAGGGTGCAGAAAGAGGCAAGAGGGGTGCAGAAAGAAGCAAGATAGGTGTAGAAAGAAGCAAGAGAAGTGCAGAAAGAAGCAACAGAGGTACAGAAAGAGGGAAGAGGGGTGCAGCAAGAGGGAAGAGAGTTGCAGAAACAGGCTAAAGAGATGTAGAAAGAGGGAACAGGGGTGCAGACAGAGGGAAGAGAGGTGCATAAAGACGGAAGAGGGGTGCAGAAATTTGCAAGAGGGTTGCAGACAGAAGCAAGAGCAGTGCAGAAAGAACCAAGAGAGGTGCAGAAAGAGGCAAGAGGGGTGCAGAAAGATTCAAGACAGGTACAGAAAGAAGCAAGAGCAGTGCAGAAAGAACCAAGAGAGGTGCAGAAAGATGCAAGAGGGTAGCAGAAAGAGGCAAGAGAAGTACAGAAAGAAGCAAAAGAGGTGCAGAAAAAGCAAGAGGTGCAGAAATAAGCAAGAGAAGTGCAGAAAGAAGCAACAGAGGTCAGAAAGAGGCAAGAGTGGTGCAGAAAGAGGCAAGAGAAGTACAGGAATAAGCAACAGAGGTGCAGAAAGAGGCAAGAGAAGTGCAGAAAGAAGCAAGAGAAGTGCAGAAAGAAGCAACAAAGGTGCAGAAAGAGGCAAGAGGGGTACAGAAAGAGGCAAGAGAAGTTCAGAAAGAATCAATAGATGTGCAGAAAGAGGCAAGAGAGGAGTAGAAAGAGGGAAGAGGGGTGCAGGAAGAGGCAAGAGGGATGCAGAAAGTTGCAAGACAGGTGCAGAAAGAAGCAAGAGCAGTGCAGAAAGAACCAAGAGAGGTGCAGAAAGATGCAAGAGGGGTACAGAAAGAACGAGAGAAGTGCGGAAAGAAGCAAACGAGGTGCAGAAGGAGGCAAGAGAACTGCAGAAAGAGGCAAGAGAGTTGCAGAAACAGGCAAGAGATGTGCAGAAAGAGGGAACAGTGGTTCAGAAAGAGGCAAGAGAGGTGCAGAAAGAGGGGAGAGAGTTGTAGAAAAAGGCAAGAGAGGTGCAGAAAGAGGGAAGAGGGGTACAGAAATAGGCAAGATAGGTGCCGAAAAAGGGAAGAAGGGTGCAGAAAGAGGCAGGAGGGGTGTAGAAAGAGGCAAGAGGGGTGCAGAAAGAATCAAAAGAGGTGCAGAAAAAGCGAGAGGTGCAGAAAGAAGCAAGAGAAGTGCAGAAAGAAGCAACAGAGGTCAGAAAGAGGCAAGAGGGGTGTAGAAAGAGGCAAGAGAAGTACGTGAATAAGCAACAGAGGTGCAGAAAGAGGCAAGAGAAGTGCAGAAAGAAGCAAGAGAAGTGCAGAAAGAAGCAACAGAGGTGCAGTAAGAGGCAAGAGGGGTGCAGAAAGAGGCAAGAGAAGTTCAGAAAGAATAAAAAGATGTGCAGAAAGAGGCAAGAGAGGTGTAGAAAGAGGGAATAGGGGTGCAAGAAAAGGCAAGAGGGGTGCAGAAAGTTGCAAGACAGGTGCAGAAAGAAGCAAGAGCAGTGCAGAAAGCACCAAGAGAGGTGCAGAAAGAGGCAAGAGGGTAGCAGAAAGAGGCAAGAGAAGTGCAGAAAGAAGCAAAAGAGGTGCAGAAAAAGCTAGAGGTGCAGAAAGAAGCGAGAGAAGTGCAGAAAGAAGCAACAGAGGTCAGAAAGAGGCAAGAGTGGTGCAGAAAGAGGCAAGAGAAGTGCAGAAAGAAGCAAGAGAAGTACAGAAAGAAGTAACAGAGGTGCAGAAAGAGGCAAGAGGGATGCAGAAAGAGGCAAGAGAAGTTCAGAAAGAATCAAAAGATGTGCTGAAAGAGGCAAGAGAGGAATAGAAAGAGGGAAGAGGGGTGCACGAAGAGGCAAGAGGAGTGCAGAAAGTTGCAAGCAGGTGCAGAAAGAAGCAAGAGCAGTGCAGAAAAAACCAAGAGAGGTGCAGAAAGATGCAACAAGGGTACAGAAAGAACGAGAGAAGTGCGGAAAGAAGCAACAGAGGTGCAGAAAGAGGCAAGAGAAGTGCAAAAGGAAGCAACAGAGGAGCAGAAAGAGGCCAGAAAAGTGCAGTAAGAGGCAAGGGAGTTACATAAACAGGTAAAAGAGGTGCATAAATAGGGAATAGGGGTGTAGGTAGAGGCAAGAGAGGTGCAGAAGAGGGAAGAAGGGTGCAGAAAGATGCAGGAGGGGTGCAGAAATTTGCAATAGAGTTGCAAGTGCAGTGCAGAATGAACCAACAGAGGTGCAGAAAGAGGCAAGAGAGGTGCACAAAGAGGCATGAGGGATGCAGAAATTTACAAGAGAGGTGCCCAAAAAGCAAGAGAGGTACAGAAAGAAGCAAAAGAGGTGCAGAAAGAGGCAAGAGAAGTGCAGAAAGAATCAAAAAATGTGCAGAAAGAGGCAAGAGTGGTGTAGACATAGACAAGAGAGGTGCATAAAGAGGCAAGAGGGATACAGAAAGAGCAAGAGAAGTGCGGAATGAAGCAACAGAGGTGCAGAAGGAGGTAAGATACCTGCAGAAAGAGGCAAGAGAGTTGCAGAAACAGGCAGGAGATGTGCAGAAAGAGGGAACAGTGGTATAGAAAGAGGCAAGAGAGGTGCAGAAAGAGGGAAGAAAGGTGTAGAAACAGGCAAGAGAGGTGCAGAAAGAGGGGAGAGGGGTGCAGAAAGAGTCAAGAGAGGTGCTGAAAGAGTGAAGAGGGGTACAGAAAGAGGCAAAAGGGGTGTAGAAAGAGGAAAGAGGTGTGCATAAAGAAGCAACAGAGGTGCAGAAAGAGGCAAGAGAGGTGCAGAAACAAGCAAGAGAAGTGCAGAAAGAGGCAAGAGAAGTGCTGAAAGAAGCTACAAAGGTGCAGAAAGAAGCAAGAGAAGTGATAAAACAGACAAGAGAGTTGCAGAAAGAAACGAGATGTGCAGAAAAAAAGCAAGAGAAGTGCAGAAGATTGCAAGTGAGGTGCAGAGAAAGGCAAGAGAGGTGCAGAAAGAGGCAACAGAGCTGCAAAAAGACGCAAGTGCGGTGAAGAAACAGACCAGAGGGGTGCAGAAAGAGGCAAGAGAAGTGCAGAAAGAAGCAACAGAGGTGCAGAAGGAGGCAAGATAACTGGAGAAAGAGGCAAGAGTGCAGAAAGAAGCAAGAGGGGTGCAGAAAGAGGCAAGAGAAGTACAGAGAGAAGCAAAAGATGTGCAGAAGGAGGCAAGAGGGGTGCAGAAAGAGGCAAGAGTGGTACAGAAATGTACAAGA
This sequence comes from Calotriton arnoldi, assembly GCA_963921515.1. NCBI lineage: Eukaryota > Metazoa > Chordata > Amphibia > Caudata > Salamandridae > Calotriton > Calotriton arnoldi. The sequence goes on along the minus strand of CAWUFW010023732.1, from coordinate 25,682 downwards.
GAGGTGCAGTAAGAAGCAAGAGCTGTGCAGAAAAGAACAACAGAGGTGCAGAAAGAGGCACGAGGGGTACAGAAAGAGGCAAAGGAAGTGCAGAGGCAAGCAAAAGAGGTGCAGAAAGAGGCAAGAGGGGTGCAGAAAGAGGCAAGAGAGGTGCAGAAAGAGGCAAGAGAGGTGCACAAATAGGGAAGAAGGGTGCAGAAAGGCACAAGGGGTACAGAAAGAGGCAAAGGAATTGCAGATGCAAGCAAAAGAGGTACAGAAAGAGGCAAGAGGGGTGCAGAAATAGGCAAGTTAGGTGCAGAGAGAGGCAAGAGAGGTGCACAAATAGGGAAGAAGGGTGCAGAAAGAGGCAAGAGGGGTGCAGAAAGAAGCAAGATAGGTGTAGAAAGAAGCAAGAGAAGTGCAGAAAGAAGCAACAGAGGTACAGAATGAGGGAAGAGGGGTGCATCAAGAGGCAAGAGAGTTGCAGAAACAGGCTAAAGAGATGTAGAAAGAGGGAACAGGGGTGCAGACAGAGGGAAGAGAGGTGCATAAAGACAGAAGAGGGGTGCAGACATTTGCAGGAGTGTTGCAGACAGAAGTAAGAGCAGTGCAGGAAGAACCAACAGAGGTGCATAAAGAGGCAAGAGGGCAGCAGAAAGAGGCATGAGAAGTGCAGAAAGAAGCAAAAGAGGTGCAGAAAAAGCAAGAGGTGCAGGAAGAAGCAAGAGAAGTGCAGAAAGAAGAAACAGAGGTCAGAAAGAGGCAAGAGGGGTACAGAAAGAGGCAAGAGAAGTACAGGAATAAGCAACAGAGGTGCAGAAAGAGGTAAGAGAAGTGCAGAAAGAAGCAAGAGAAGTGCAGAAAGAAGCAACAGAGGTGCAGAAAGCGGCAAGAGGGGTGCAGAAAGAGGAAAGAGTAGTTCAGAAAGAATCAAAAGATGAGGAGAAAGAGGCAAGAGAGGTGTAGAAAGAGGGAAGAGGGGTGCAGGAAGAGGCAAGAGGGGTGCAGAAAGTTGCAAGACAGGAGCAGAAAGAAGCAGGAGCAGTGCAGAAAGAACCAAGAGAGGTGCAGAAAGAGGCAAGAGGGTATCAGAAAGAGGCAAGAGAAGTGCAGAAAGAGCAAAAGAGGTGCAGAAAAAGCGAGAGGTGAAGAAGCAAGATAAGTGCAGAAAGCAGCAACAGAGGTCAGAAAGAGGCAAGAGTGGTGCAGAAAGAGGCAAGAGAAGTACAGGAATAAGCAACAGAGGTGCAGAAAGAGGCAAGAGAAGTGCAGAAAGAAGCAAGAGAAGTGCAGAAAGAAGCAACAAAAGTGCAGAAAGAGGCAAGAGGGGTGCAGAAAGAGGCAAGAGAAGTTCAGAAAGAATCAATAGATGTGCAGAAAGAGGCAAGAGAGGAGTAGAAAGAGGGAAGAGGGGTGCAGGAAGAGGCAAGAGGGGTGCAGAAAGTTGCAAGACAGGTGCAGAAAGAGGAAAGAGCAGTGCAGAAAGAAACAAGAGAGGTGCAGAAAGATGCAAGAGGGGTACAGAAAGAACGAGAGAAGTGCGGAAAGAAGCAAACGAGGTGCAGAAGGAGGCAAGAGAACTGCAGAAAGAGGCAAGAGAGTTGCAGAAACAGGCAAGAGATGTGCAGAAAGAGGGAACAGTGGTGCAGAAAGAAGCAAGAGAGGTGCAGAAAGAGGGGAGAGAGTTGTAGAAACAGGCAAGAGAGGTGCAGAAAGAGGGAAGAGGGGTACATAAATAGGCAAGATAGGTGCCGAAAAAGGGAAGAAGGGTGCAGAAAGAGGCAGGAGGGTGCAGAAAGAGGCAAGAGGGGTGCAGAAAGAATCAAAAGAGGTGCAGAAAAAGCGAGAGGTGCAGAAAGAAGCAAGAGAAGTGCAGAAAGAAGCAACAGAGGTCAGAAAGAGGCAAGAGGGATGTAGAAAGAGGCAAGAGAAGTACAGGAATAAGCAACAGAGGTGCAGAAAGAGGCAAGAGAAGTGCAGAAAGAAGCAAGAAAAGTGCAGAAAGAAGCAACAGAGGTGCAGAAAGAGGCAAGAGGGGTGCAGAAAGAGGCAAGAGAAGTTCAGAAAGAATAAAAAGATGTGCAGAAAGAGGCAAGAGAGGTGTAGAAAGAGGGAATAGGGGTGCAAGAAAAGGCAAGAGGGTGCAGAAAGTTGCAAGACAGGTGCAGAAAGAAGCAAGAGCAGTGCAGAAAGCACCAAGAGAGGTGCAGAAAAAGGCAAGAGGGTAGCATAAAGAGGCAAGAGAAGTGCAGAAAGAAGCAAAAGAGGTGCAGAAAAAGCTAGAGGTGCAGAAAGAAGCAAGAGAAGTGCAGAAAGAAGCAACAGAGGTCAGAAAGAGGCAAGAGTGGTGCAGAAAGAGGCAAGAGAAGTGCAGAAAGAAGCAACAGAAGTGCAGAAAGAAGCAACAGAGGTGCAGAAAGAGGCAAGAGAAGAATAGAAAGAGGGAAGAGGGGTGCAGGAAGAGGCAAGAGGAGTGCAGAAAGTTGCAAGACAGGTGCAGAAAGAGGAAAGAGCAGTGCAGAAAGAAACAAGAGAGGTGCAGAAAGATGCAAGAGGGGTACAGAAAGAACGAGAGAAGTGCGGAAAGAAGCAAACGAGGTGCAGAAGGAGGCAAGAGAACTGCAGAAAGAGGCAAGAGAGTTGCAGAAACAGGCAAGAGATGTGCAGAAAGAGGGAACAGTGGTGCAGAAAGAAGCAAGAGAGGTGCAGAAAGAGGGGAGAGAGTTGTAGAAACAGGCAAGAGAGGTGCAGAAAGAGGGAAGAGGGGTACATAAATAGGCAAGATAGGTGCCGAAAAAGGGAAGAAGGGTGCAGAAAGAGGCAGGAGGGTGCAGAAAGAGGCAAGAGGGGTGCAGAAAGAATCAAAAGAGGTGCAGAAAAAGCGAGAGGTGCAGAAAGAAGCAAGAGAAGTGCAGAAAGAAGCAACAGAGGTCAGAAAGAGGCAAGAGGGATGTAGAAAGAGGCAAGAGAAGTACAGGAATAAGCAACAGAGGTGCAGAAAGAGGCAAGAGAAGTGCAGAAAGAAGCAAGAAAAGTGCAGAAAGAAGCAACAGAGGTGCAGAAAGAGGCAAGAGGGGTGCAGAAAGAGGCAAGAGAAGTTCAGAAAGAATAAAAAGATGTGCAGAAAGAGGCAAGAGAGGTGTAGAAAGAGGGAATAGGGGTGCAAGAAAAGGCAAGAGGGGTGCAGAAAGTTGCAAGACAGGTGCAGAAAGAAGCAAGAGCAGTGCAGAAAGCACCAAGAGAGGTGCAGAAAAAGGCAAGAGGGTAGCATAAAGAGGCAAGAGAAGTGCAGAAAGAAGCAAAAGAGGTGCAGAAAAAGCTAGAGGTGCAGAAAGAAGCAAGAGAAGTGCAGAAAGAAGCAACAGAGGTCAGAAAGAGGCAAGAGTGGTGCAGAAAGAGGCAAGAGAAGTGCAGAAAGAAGCAACAGAAGTGCAGAAAGAAGCAACAGAGGTGCAGAAAGAGGCAAGAGAAGAATAGAAAGAGGGAAGAGGGGTGCAGGAAGAGGCAAGAGGAGTGCAGAAAGTTGCAAGACAGGTACAGAAAGAAGCAAGAGCAGTGCAGAAAAAACCAAGAGAGGTGCAGAAAGATGCAAGAGGGGTTCTGAAAGAACGAGAGAAGTGCGGAAAGAAGCAACAGAGGTGCAGAAAGAGTCAAGAGAAGTGCAGAAGGAAGCAACAGAGGAGCAGAAAGAGGCCAGAAAAGTGCAGAAAGAGGCAAGGGAGTTACAGACACAGGCAAAAGAGGTGCATAAATAGGGAATAGGGGTGTAGATAGAGGCAAGAGAGGTGCAGAAGAGGGAAGAAGGGTGCAGAAAGATGCAAGAGGGTGCAGAAATTTGCAATAGAGTTGCAGATAGAAGCAAGTGCAGTGCAGAATGAACCAACAGAGGTGCAGAAAGAGGCAAGAGAGGTGCACAAAGAGGCATGAGGGATGCAGAAATTTGCAAGAGAGGTGCCCAAAAAGCAAGAGAGGTACAGAAAGAAGCAAGTGAAGTGCAGAACGAAGCAACAGAGGTGCAGAAAGAGGCAAGAGGGGTGCAGAAATAGGCAAGAGAGGTGCAGAGAGAGGCAAGAGAGGTGCACAAATAGGGTAGAAGGGTGCAGAAAGAGGCAAGAGGGGTGCAGAAAGAAGCAAGATAGGTGTAGAAAGAAGCAAGAGAAGTGCAGAAAGAAGCAACAGAGGTACAGAAAGAGGGAAGAGGGGTGCAGCAAGAGGCAAGAGAGTTGCAGAAACAGGCTAAAGATATGCAAAAAGAGGGAACAAGGGTGCAGACAGAGGGAAGAGAGGTGCAGAAAGAGGCAAGAGGGGTGCAGAAAGAGGAAAGAGAAGTTCAGAAAGAATCAAAAGATGTGCAGAAAGAGGCAAGAGAGGTGTAGAAAGAGGGAAGAGGGGTGCAGGAAGAGGCAAGAGGGTTGCAGAAAGTTGCAAGACAGGTGCAGAAAAAAGCAGGAGCAGTGCAGAAAGAACCAAGAGAGGTGCAGAAAGAGGCAAGTGGGTAGCAGAAAGAGGCAAGGGAAGTGCAGAAAGAAGCAAAAGAGGTGCAGAAAAAGCGAGAGGTGCAGAAAGAAGCAAGAGAAGTGCAGAAAGAAGCAACAGAGGTCAGAAAGAGGCAAGAGTGGTGCAGAAAGAGGCAAGAGAAGTGCAGAAAGAAGCAAAGAAGTGCAGAAAGAAGCAACAAAGGTGCAGAAAGAGGCAAGAGGGGTGCAGAAAGAGGCAAGAGAAGTTCAGAATGAATCAATAGATGTGCACAAAGAAGCAAGACAGGAGTAGAAAGAGGGAAGAGGAGTGCAGGAAGAGGCAAGAGGGGTGCAGAAAGTTGCAAGACAGGTGCAGAAAGAAGCAAGAGCAGTGCAGAAAGAACCAAGAGAGGTGCAGAAAGAGGCAAGAGGGGTGCAGAAAGTTGCAAGACAGGTACCGAAAGAAGCAAGAGCAGTGCAGAAAGAACCAAGAGAGGTGCAGAAAGATGCAAGAGGATAGCAGAAAGAGGCAAGAGAAGTGCAGAAAGAAGCAAAAGAGGTGCAGAAAAAGCGAGAGGTGCAGAAATAAGCAAGAGAAGTGAAGAAAGAAGCAACAGAGGTTAGAAAGAGGCAAGAGTGGTGCAGAAAGAGGCAAGAGAAGTACAGGAATAAGCAACAGAGGTGCAGAAAGAGGCAAGAGAAGTGCAGAAAGAAGCAAGAGAAGTGCAGAAAGAAGCAACAAAGTTGCAGAAAGAGGCAAGAGGGGTACAGAAAGAGGCAAGAGAAGTTCAGAAAGAATCAATAGATGTGCAGAAAGAGGCAAGAGAGGAGTAGAAAGAGGGAAGAAGGGTGCAGGAAGAGGCAAGAGGGATGCAGAAAGTTGCAAGACAGGTGCAGAAAGAAGCAAGAGCAGTGCAGAAAGAACCAAGAGAGGTGCAGAAAGATGCAAGAGGTGTACAGAAAGAATGAGAGAAGTGCGGAAAGAAGCAAACGAGGTGCAGAAGGAGGCAAGAGAACTGCAGAAAGAGGCAAGAGAGTTGCAGAAATGTGCAGAAAGAGGGAACAGTGGTGCAGAAAGAGGCAAGAGAGGTGCAGAAAGAGGGGAGAGAGTTGTAGAAACAGGCAAGCGAGGTGCAGAAAGAGGGAAGAGGGGTACAGAAATAGGCAAGATAGGTGCCGAAAAAGGGAAGAAGGGTGCAGAAAGAGGCAGGAGGGGTGTAGAAAGAGGCAAGAGGGGTGCAGAAAGAATCAAAAGAGGTGCAGAAAAAGCGAGAGGTGCAGAAAGAAGCAAGAGAAGTGCAGAAAGAAGCAACAGAGGTCAGAAAGAGGCAAGAGGGGTGTAGAAAGAGGCAAGAGAAGTACGTGAATAAGCAACAGAGGTGCATAAAGAGGCAAGAGAAGTGCAGAAAGAAGCAAGAGAAGTGCAGAAAGAAGCAACAGAGGTGCAGAAAGAGGCAAGAGGGGTGCAGAAAGAGGCAAGAGAAGTTCAGAAAGAATAAAAAGATGTGCAGAAAGAGGCAAGAGAGGTGTAGAAAGAGGGAATAGGGGTGCAAGAAAAAGCAAGAGGGGTGCAGAAAGTTGCAAGACAGTTGCAGAAATAAGCAAGAGCAGTGCAGAAAGCACCAAGAGAGGTGCAGAAAGAGGCAAGAGGGTAGCAGAAAGAGGCAAGAGAAGTGCAGAAAGAAGCAACAGAGGTGCAGAAAAAGCTAGAGGTGCAGAAAGAAGCAAGAGAAGTGCAGAAAGAAGCAACAGAGGTCAGAAAGAGGCAAGAGTGGTGCAGAAAGAGGCAAGAGAAGTGCAGAAAGAAGCAAGAGAAGTACAGAAAGAAGCAACAGAGGTGCAGAAAGAGGCAAAAGGGGTGCAGAAAGAGGCAAGAGAAGTTCAGAAAGAATCAAAAGATGTGCAGAAAGAGGCAAGAGAGGAATAGAAAGAGGGAAGAGGGGTGCAGGAAGAGGCAAGAGGAGTGCAGAAAGTTGCAAGACAGGTGCAGAAAGAAGCAAGAGCAGTGCAGAAAAAACCAAGAGAGGTGCAGAAAGATGCAAGAGGGGTACAGAAAGAACGAGAGAAGTGCGGAAAGAAGCAACAGAGGTGCAGAAAGAGGCAAGAGAAGTGCAGAAGGAAGCAACAGAGGAGCAGAAAGAGGCCAGAAAAGTGCAGAAAGAGGCAAGGGAGTTACAGAAACAGGCAAAAGAGGTGCATACATTGGGAATAGGGGTGTATATAGAGGCAAAAGAGGTGCAGAAGAGGGAAGAAGGGTGCAGAAAGATGCAAGAGGGGTGCAGAAATTTGCAATAGAGTTGCAGACAGAAGCAAGTGCAGTGCAGAATGAACCAACAGAGGTACAGAAAGAGGCAAGAGAGGTGCACAAAGAGGCATGAGGGATGCAGAAATTTGCAAGAGAGGTGCCCAAAAAGCAAGAGAGGTACAGAAAGAAGCAAGTGAAGTGCAGAACGAAGCAACAGAGGTGCAGAAAGAGGCAAGAGGGGTGCAGGAAAAGGCAAGAGAGGTGCAGAAAAAGGGAAGAGGGGTGCAGAAAGAGGCAAGAGGGGTGCAGAAAGAAGCAAAAGAGGTGCAGAAAGAGGCAAGAGAAGTGCAGAAAGAATCAAAAAATTATGCAGAAAGAGGCAAGAGTGGTGCAGACATAGACAAGAGAGGTGCATAAAGAGGCAAGAGGGGTACAGAAAGAGCAAGAGAAGTGCGGAATGAAGCAACAGAGGTGCAGAAGGAGGTAAGATACCTGCAGAAAGAGGCAAGAGAGTTGCAGAAACAGGCAGGAGATGTGCAGAAAGAGGGAACAGTGGTATAGAAAGAGGCAAGAGAGGTGCAGAAAGAGGGAAGAAAGGTGTAGAAACAGGCATGAGAGGTGCAGAATGAGGGGAGAGGGGTGCAGAAAGAGTCAAGAGAGGTGCTGAAAGAGTGAAGAGGGGTGTGAGAAGTTGGCCTGGTATATGCTGTCCACTAATTATAGTGGGCACCTTGCACCAGTCCAAACAACCCCTTATTGGAGATAGGCTGAAAGACAACCTTTATTGAAAGCTATCCTAGTGGTAGCTATGGAGAGCAGCCTTCAGGCTAAGTCTTGAAGGAATGTAAAGCAGCTTGTTTTACCAGTCTATAATCTCTTGAGTGACCAAATGAAAGAGGACCACACCAGGTATATATTCAAAATATATGTATTTATTACTAAACACACCCCTCTAGTCTCTTTATGAGGCTAGAGTTCGAAGTACATACGTTACGAGTTAGTTATCTACAGTAATAGCACAAATACACGTTTGAGCCCCAGGGGCGTACCAAACCATATACCAATAAAGTGGTATAAGAACCACGACTGAGCTAGACACAAGGCCTAGAGCCTGTAGAAGTGCTTGGACCACAAGGAACCACCCAAGGCAGTGAACCGCGAACCACCGTTAACTTCTATGGGGAAAGTCGCGATTAGAATTTAATTGAAAAGGGACACTTAGAGGAGGACTTGGAGCAAACCCTTTGAGAACTAGGCTGTTCTAGTGTTAATACCCACGGGAGCACTGGAGTACTCGAGTTACCTCACCCAGGGAAGCCGGGTGCATAGGTGTCTTTCGGGGTCAGGTTTTGTCGTCGCTTTCTATGGCGATCTGCTGCAAAGTGCTGCTGGCGACCAAGTCGAAAGTGTTCGGGTGGATCCAAAGGTGGATCGAAGATCTGAAGAACCTGAAAGCAGAGGGGACAGAGTCTGGGTCACTAGCCAGTGACCAGGAAGGCGATGAGCAGATGCCCACCGATGTCGAGTGCTTCAGGTAGGTTGACGGTCGTCTTGACTCTTCAGCCACGAGGTTCAGGAGGTGTCGACGACAACCAGGAGCTGGATTCGAGCTGTGCCACAACGTCTGTCGATTGCAGGGTTGTTGGCGACCGGATTGGACCCAATAAGCCTTGGCAACGGCAAGTCTCGTGGAAAGCGAAGAAGGACGATGTTGCAGACCAGCAAGGTCTGGGGGACTCACCCAGCGAGGATAAGTCAGGGCATACCTGGAGCAACCAGGGAGCCCAAACAGAAAAAGATTGGCTTTCGGGAGGGCCTACTAGCCAACGGACTAGCGAACGCGAATGAGCCTTGAGACGATGCACATGGAGCTGGCTCACAGGACACTCGTGGAGTGGAGGCCAGTGATCTTCGGTGCAGTTGGTGCTGGAGGCTGGGTCTACTCGGAGCCCAAAGCACGACTTCGTGGGAGACCCAGAAGAGGATGCACTTGCAAATGCATTTGGTGTCCAGGGGTCACGGTTTCACGTTACCCACGACAGCTACGGGTCTTAGCTTTGCTGGGGACTCAGGGCAGCCTCGGGGAAGTCTGGAAATCCACCTCTGGTGATGCAAAGACTTCGGCGTCCGACGGGAGCTTCAGCAATGCAGACCGGACAATTGCTTCTTTGGTGCCTGCCAAGCAGGGGAGTCACTCCTTGACCCCAAGGGAGATTCTTCAGTCCTCTAATCTTAAAGTAGAGCGTCAAAGGTCCAGGATTCTGTATCAGAGTTTCATCCAGGTAAAATCTAAAGTCCTAGAGACTGGGTTCCCTTACTTATACTAAGGTAGGGGGTTGGACATACTCTGTGACCCCACCTATGGGAGGGTCAGGGCAGAGGGGTGGTTACACCCCTTTCCCTTTGTCCAGTTTCATGCCAGAGCAGGGGCTGGAAGCCCCTGAGCCGGTTTGAACTGGGGTATGCACAGGGACACCAAGTGCCCAGCGCCCAGCACCCAGTGCAGGACTTCAAAGCACCAGAGAGTACTCCCGCCCAGCCCCAATACACACTATCCTGTCTGGGGAGGTGGTCACACCTCCCTGGGACAGGAAACCAATTGTCCAGGCCTCCCCTGCCGGAGTTTCGGTCAGCAGCAGGAGGCCAGACTCGTGTCTGTGGCAGCGGCATCCATTTTGTGATGCCAGGGCTTGGAAAGTCAGTACCGGGCATACCGGTGTGTACATGTCTTTCCCTCTAGAAGGGTGGAATGCTACCCCCGCCGACAGAACTGGCGGGGAGGTAGTATTCCAAGATGTTTGACACCAAACACGACATGTTTCCGTGCAGCCATCACAAAGTTAGCATTTAACGCGAGGTTATAATGCGCTTAAGAGTATATGGTCAGGCTGCACTACAAACAGCATCAGAGAAGGGTCTCCGAACGCTGCAGAGGGGCCCTGCTCATGCAGGGGCACCCTCTCACATAGGCACCACTCACTCTGCCTTCAGGATTGATAAGGCCTGCCATAGGAGTGACTTATAGGTTTATACGTGTGTATGTATATAGTGATATAGGTAGCCTATATCACAGTAAGAGGTGCATGCACCACCTTACCAAGGCTGCAGTAGCAGACCTGTGGTGTCAGTTTGGATGGCCTTCCAGGGGTGGCACAATACATGCTGCAGCCCCTGGTAGGCCTCTGAGGTACCTATGCCCTGGGTACATAGTATACCATATACTAGGGACTTATAAGGGCACTCCAGATTCCAATCAGAGATGTGCCTAAGGCACATGGAAACTATTTTAGAGAGGAAGCAGCTAGGCTGGGGTTCTGATTAGCAGGGCCCCAGCCAGACTAAGGTCGAAAAACAGTGAAGCATCAGCAAAAAGTGGGGGTACCCATGTGAAGCAGATCCTACTCTCCTACACAACCCCCCCCAAACGTAGGGACATTAAACTAACCTTGCTCAGTTAAGTCTTCATGTTCTAAGTGGAAGTACCTAGAGAGTCCATCTGCATTGGCATGGTTACTCCCAGGTCTATGTTCCACTGTGAAGTCCATCCTCTGTAGGGAAATGGACCACCTAAGCAGTTTGGGGTTTTCACCCTTCATTTGTTTTAGCCATAAGAGGGGCTTATGGTCTGTTTGAACAAGGAAGTGAGTACCAAACAAGTATGGCCTCAACTTCTTCAGAGCCCAGACCACAGCAAAGGCCTCCCTCTCAATGGCTGACCAACGTTTCTCTCTAGGGGTCAGCCTTCTGCTAATGAAAGCTACTGGCTGATCCTGACCTTCTTCATTCAATTGTGACAGTACAGCCCCTACCCCCAATTCAGATGCATCAGTTTGAACAGTGAACTTCTTGGAGTAATCAGGACTCTGTAGAATGGGAGCAGTGCACATGGCCTGCTTCAGGTCATCAAATGCCTTTTGACAGCTAACTGTCCACTGAACCTTTTTGGGCATTTTCTTGGAATTTAAGTCATTCAGGGGTGTCACTATTGATCCATACCCCTTGACAAATCTCCTATAGTACCCAGTCAGGCCTAAGAAGGCTCTCACCTGAGTCTGGGTAGTTGGAGCAGTCCAGTCCATGATGGTCTGGATCTTGCTCTGCAGTGGTTGAACCTGGCCTCCACCCACAAGGTGGCCCAGGTACACAACCTGACTCTGCCCTATCTGGCACTTGGTGGCCTTGATAGTCAGGCCTGCTTTCTGCAGGGCCTGTAAAACATTTCTGAGGTGGACCAGGTGATCCTCCCAGGTGGAGCTAAAGACAGCAATATCATCTAGATATGCTGCACTATAGGCTTCCAGACCTGTAAGGACTGTATTCACCAACCTCTGGAAAGTGGCAGGTGCATTCTTCAGACCAAAGGGCATTACCACAAATTGATAATGCCCACTAGGGGTTGAGAATGCTGTCTTTGGCTTTGCATCATCAGCTAGTCTGATCTGCCAGTAGCCAGCTGTCAGGTCAAATGTGCTTAGATACTTGGCTGAGGCCAAAGTGTCTATTAGCTCATCTGCCCTAGGTATTGGATGGGCATCAGTCCTAGTGACTGCATTGAGACACCTGTAGTCCACACAAAACCCCATCTCTCTTTTCCCACCACTGGTGTGAGGTTTTGGCACAAGGACCACTGGACTAGCCCAAGGGCTATCTGAGGGTTCAATAACTCCCAAATCCAACATCTTCTGGACTTCTGTCCTGATACAGTCCCTGACATGGTCAGGTTGCCTATAAATCTTATTTTTAATAGGCAGACTGTCCCCAGTGTCCACTTCATGAGTGCACCAGGTAGTCTGACTGGGTGTCAGTGAGAATATGTGTCTGAACTGATTGAGCACTTGTCTGCAATCAGTCTGCTGCTGGGTAGTGAGGCTGCCTGCCAAGGCTACACCATCCACTGACCCATCATCAGGGTTCTGTGAGAGCAGGTCAGGGAGTGGGTCACTCTCTTCCTCCTGTCCCTCATCAGTAGCATGAGCAAGCCCATGTCTGCCCTGTCCACATATGGTTTTAACCTGTTGACATGGAGAACCCTGTGGGGACTCCTGGGTGTTCCTAGGTCTACTAAGTAGGTAACCTCACCCTTCTGCTCAACAATGGTATGGGGTCCACTCCATTTGTCTTGGAGAGCTGCTGGGGCCACTGGCTCCAACACCCACACCTTCTGTCCTGGCTGGTAAACAGTCAGTACAGCCTTTTGGTCATGCCAGGCCTTTTGAAGTTCCTGGCTAGCCTCAAGGTTTTTAGTTGCCTTTTTCATATACTCAGCCATCCGGGAGCGGAGACCAAGTACGTAGTCCACTATGTCTTGCTTTGGGGGCTTGAGAGGTAACTCCCATCCTTCCTTCACCAAGCACAGTGGACCCCTGACAGGGTGACCAAACAAAAGTTCAAAAGGGCTGTAGCCAACCCCTTTTGAGGCACCTCCCTGTACGCAAATAAAAGGCAGGGCAAGAGTATGTCCCATCTTCGCCTAAGCTTTTCTGGGAGCCCTTTAATCATGCCCTTCAAGGTTTTGTTGAATCTCTCAACTAAACCATTGCATTGTGGGTGATAGGGTGTGGTGAACTTGTAAGTCACTCCACACTCCTTCCACATTGCTTTTAAGTATCCAGACATAAAGTTTGCACCCCTGTCTGATACAACCTCCTTAGGGAAGGCCACTCTTGAGAAAATTCCCAGGAGGGCCCTTGCCACCACAGGTGCTGTAGTGGTCCTAAGGGGAATAGCCTCTGGGTACCTGGTGGCATGATCCACTACCACCAGGATAAACCTGTGCCCAGATGCTGTTTGGGGATCCATGGGACCGACAATGTCAATCCCCACCCTTTCAAAGGGAACCCCCACCACAGGTAGTGGTATCAGGGGGGCCTTTGTATTGCCACCTGCCTTGCCACTGACCTGGCAGGTTACACAGGAGCGACAAAACTCCTTGGTGTCTTCAGACATGTGGGGCCAGTGAAAGTGAGGGACAATTCTGTCCCATGTCTTGTTCTGGCCCAGGTGACCTGCTAAGGGAATATCATGGGCTAGGGTCAATAGGAAGCCCCTGAACTTCAAAGGTATAACCAACCTCCTGGTAGCACCAGGCTTGGGGTCTCTACACTCTGAGTACAAGAGTCCATCATCCCAATACACAGTATGGGGACCACTAGCTTTCCCAGCAGCCTCAGCAGCAGTTTGCTGTCTGAGGGGTTCAAGAGAGGGGCAGCTCTGCTGCTCCTGGCTCAGATCTGCCCTGGAAGGTCCCCCTGTCCCCAAGAACTCAACCTGGTCAGGTTCAAGCTCCTCTGGGACAGTTCCTTCCTCAGGACTGATATCATCCCCCTCAAGGGACTGATCTTCCTTCTGAGCCAAGGGGAAGGCACTGCCTTTACCCTACTACTCCTCTTCTTGGAAGGCACTTGGTCCATTATTCCAGAATCCAAGGCCTGTTCAGTGCTAGACATTTTGGCTTGTGACCTGGTCACAGCAAACACATCTGCAGGGATCCCCAGCATTTCTGCATGGGTCCTGAGCTCCACTTCTGCCCAAGCTGAGGTTTCTAAGTCATTGCCAAGCAAGCATTCAACGGGTAGGTCTGCACTTACCACAACCTTCTTAAGGCCAGTTACCCCTCCCCAGGAGAAGTTAACAACTGCCAGAGTATGGTCTGTTCTGACGTTGCTAGCATTGGTCACTTGGTACATTTCACCAAGTATAATCTGCCCAGGATTCACAAGGTCTTGTGTCACCATGGTGACACTTGCCCCTGTGTCCCTAAATGCCAAAGCCTCTCTTCCATTGATTAAAGGCTGTTGTCTGTACTTGCCCAGATTACTGGGACTCACAGAGGAGGTCATATCCATGCCTCCATCACAGACTAGGACAGCCTGAGTGAGTTCTCTGACTAGGTCAGAGCTCATCTCTTTACCCAGGGTCAACCCTACTAAACCCTTGGCTTGTGTAGTCCCACCACCAACTGTAACTGCACTAGGGGGAGCAGGTGCCTTAGGGGCATTGGTGGGGGCTGGAGTCGAGTCTTTGGACTTGGTGCAATCACTGGTCCAGTGGGTCTTTTGCTTACAGACCTTGCACCATGGTTTTCTTTGGCCTTTCCCTTTAGTAGACTGTGAATCCCCACCTGAAGAAGATTTTTGGGGGCCTTGTGAAGACTTTTGATCTTTACCCTTCTCCCCACCCTTATCAGAGGTTTTCGAATCTTGCTTCTTAGGGTCACCACCTTGGTACTGTACCTTCTGCTTCACCCTGGTTCTGACCCATTTGTCTGCCTTCTTTCCCAATTCTTGGGGAGAGGTCAGATCAGAGTCTACCAGGTGCTGATGCAACAGCTGAGTTTGACAGTTATTAAGAATCTGCTCCCTCATTATCAGATTGTACAATCCTGTGAAGTCACATACCTTACTGCCCAATAACCAACCTTCCAGAGCCTTGGCAGAACATTCAACAAAGTCCACCCAGTCTTGAGTCTGTGCTTTTTGGGTATCCCTGAACTTTAACCTGTATTGTTCAGTGGTTAGGCCAAACCCATCAATTAGTGCACTCTTCAAGACTTTGTAATTATCAGCATCCTCCTCTCTAACAGTGAGGAGCTTGTCTCTACCTTTGTCTGCAAAGGAGAGCCACAAGATTGCTGCCCACTGCTCCTGAGGGACCCTCTGTACTTTACAGGCCCTCTCTAGAGCAGTTATCCATTTGTGGATATCATCCCCACTCTGGTAGGGAGGGACAATCTTGCTCAGGTTTCTATGGTCATAAGACCTTTCCCTATCTTTGGGGAAACTGCTGCCACCATGGGACTCTAGCCCCAACTTTTGTCTCTCTCTATAGAGATCTAGGGACTCCCTGTCTATAGCCAATTGCTGTTTCCTGAGTTCAAGCTGAGTTTGCTCATATTGAATCAGTCTCTTTCTTCTCTCATGAGAGGATTCCCTCCTATGAGAGGAGACAGAGGACCCTATTGAGGTGTCAGAGTGGTTAGACTCCTGAGAAGGAGACCTAGACCTTCTGGGCACACTCAGAACTCTTCCTGGGGGGACAAAGGGGAGGTCAGTCTGATCCTCTCCCTCCTCCTCCTCCACAGGAGGAATTGGGTTTTCCAGGACAAGGTCATTTTCACCTTCCTGGCCAGTTTCAGAGGGGGGGCCTGGGTTTATTCACCCCTGGCCCCTTCCTCATCTTCTGCCCCACCCTCTTTGCCTACCCCTTCAGACCTTAGGGGCCTGCTGAGATCATCAGCTAGTAACACCTCCCTGAGGTGTTGGGTGCTGGAACTTTTGCCTGACTTCAACTTCCGAGTAGTGCATAATGCTCTCAATTCCAAGAATGGGAGTTTATCATACTTGGAGGGAAGAAGCCCACTGGCTTCTGGCAAGGACTCACTGGGTCCTGGCTTTGAAGACATCACTAGTGAGGTGTGGTGTATGCACTACCTACTCTAGTGTGGCCTACTAAACTCTCTTGAGTTGTAGAAAGGGTGTGCTGTCCCTTAACACACAACTCTAAGTTCAGTAGAACTTACTGTATTACTAAGCTTGATTTATATGTACCTTAGGTACCCTTAGTGGTTTTCAGTTGATCAATTCAATTGAGATTATCTGGTAAAACAATAGCAAGCTGGAATCCCACACGCTGCACACCAATGTGAGAAGTTGGCCTGGCATATGCTGTCCACTAATTATAGTGGGCACCTTGCACCAGTCCAAACAACCCCTTATTGGAGATAGGTTAAAGACAACCTTTATTGAAAGCTATCCTAGTGGTAGCTATGGAGAGCAGCCTTCAGGCTAAGTCTTGAAGGAATGTAAAGCAGCTTGTTTTACCAGTCTATAATCTCTTGAGTGACCAAATGAAAGAGGACCACACCAGGTATATATTCAAAATATATGTATTTATTACTAAACACACCCCTCTAGTCTCTTTATGAGGCTAGAGTTCGAAGTACATACGTTACGAGTTAGTTATCTACAGTAAAAGCACAAATACACGTTTGAGCCCCAGGGGCGTACTCAAACCATATACCAATAAAGTGGTATAAGAACCACGACTGAGCTAGACACAAGGCCTAGAGCCTGTAGAAGTGCTTGGACCACAAGGAACCACCCAAGGCAGTGACACAGGGGACCCACGGGGGACGCGTGCAGTGTATGAACACAACCGCGAACCACCGTTATCTTCTATGGGGAAAGTTGCGATTAGAATTTAAGAGAAAAGGGACACTTAGAGGAGGACTTGGAGCAAACCCTTTGAGAACTAGGCTGTTCTAGTGTCTATACCCATGGGAGCACCGGAGTATTCGAGTTACCTCACCCAGGGAAGCCGGGTGCATAGGTGTCTTTCGGGGTCGGGTTTCGTCGTCGCTTTCTATGGCGATCTGCTGCAAAGTGCTGCTGGCGACCAAGTCGAAAGTGTTCGGGTGGATCCAAAGGTGGATCAAAGATCTGAAGAACCTGAAAGCAGAGGGGACAGAGTCTGGGTCACTAGCCAGTGACCAGGAAGGCGATGAGCAGATGCCCACCGATGTCGAGTGCTTCAGGTAGGTTGATGGTCATCTTGACTCTTCAGCCACGAGGTCCAGGAGGCATCGACGACAACCAGGAGCTGGATTCGAACTGTCCCACGATGTCTGTCGATTGCAGGCATGTTGGCGACCGGATTTGACCCAACAAGCCTTGGCAACGGCAAGTCTCATGGAAAGCGAAGAAGGACGATGTTGCAGACCAGCAAGGTCTGGGGGACTCACCCAGCAAGGATAAGTCAGGGCACACCTGGAGCAACCAGGGAGCCCAAACAGAAAAAGATTGGCCTTCGGGAGGGCCTACTAGCCAACGGACTAGCGACCGCAAAGGAGCCTCGAGATGGTGCACGTGGAGCTGGCTCACAGGACAGTCATGGAGTTGAGGCCAGTGATCTTCGGTGCAATAGGTGCTGGAGGCTGGGGCTACTGGGATCCCAAAGCACGACTTTGTGGGACACCCAGAAGAGGATGCACTTGCAAATGCGTTTGGTGTCCAGGGGTCACAGTTCCACGTTACCCACGACAGCTACGGGCCTCAGATTTGCTGGGGACTCAGGGCAGCCTCGGAGAAGTCTGGAAATCCACCTCTGGTGATGCAAAGACTTCAGGGTCCGACGGGAGCTTCAGCGATGCAAACCGGACAATTGCTTCTTTGGTGCCTGCCAAGCAGGGGAGTCACTCCTTGACCCCAAGGGAGATTCTTCAGTCCTCTAATCTTAAAGTAGAGCGTCGAAGGTCCAGGATTCTGTATCAGAGTTTCGTCCAGGTAAAATCTAAAGTCCTAAGGACTGGGTTCCCTTACTTATACTAAGGTAGGGGGTTGGACATACTCTGTGACCCCACCTATGGGAGGGTCAGGGCAGAGGGGTGGTTACACCCCTTTCCCTTTGTCCAGTTTCACGTCAGAGCAGGGGCTGGAAGCCCCTGAGCCGGTTTGAACTGGGGTATGCACAGGGACACCAAGTGTGCCCCCAGTGCAGGACTTCAAAGCACCAGAGAGTGCTCCCGCCCAGCCCCAATACACACTATCCTGTCTGGGGAGGTGGTCACACCTCCCTGGGACAGGAAACCTATTGTCCAGGCCTCCCCTGCCGGAGTTTCGGTCAGCAGCAGGAGGCCAGACTCGTGTCTGTGGCAGCGGCATCCATTTTGTGATGCCAGGGCTTGGAAAGTCAGTACCGGGCATACCGGTGTGTACATGTCTTTCCATCTAGAAGGGTGGAATGCTACCCCCGCCGCCAGAACTGGCGGGGGGTAGTATTCCAAGATGTTTGACACCAAACACGACATGTTTCCGTGCAGCCATCACAAAGTTAGCATTTAACGCGAGGTTATAATGCGCTTAAGAGTATATGGTCAGGCTGCACTACAAACAGCATCAGAGAAGGGTCTCCGAACGCTGCAGAGGGGCCCTGCTCATGCAGGGGCACCCTCTCACATAGGAACCATGCACTCTGCCTTCAGGATTGATGAGGCCTGCCATAGGAGTGACTTATAGGTTTATATGTGTGTATGTATATAGTGATATAGGTAGCCTATATCACAGTAAGGGGTGCATGCACCACCTTACCCAGGCTGCAGTAGCAGACCTGTGGTATCAGTTTGGATGGCCTTCCAGGGGTGGCACAATACATGCTGCAGCCCCTGGTAGGCCTCTGAGGTACCTATGCCCTGGGTACATAGTATACCATATACTAGGGACTTATAAGGGCACTCCAGATTCCAATCAGAGATGTGCCTAAGGCACATGGAAACCATTTTAGAGAGGAAGCAGCTAGGCTGGGGTTCTGATTAGCAGGGCCCCAGCCAGACTAAGGTCAAAAAACAGTGAAGCATCAGCAAAAAGTGGGGGTACCCATGTGAAGCAGATCCTACTCTCCTACAAGGGGTACAGAAAGAGGCAAAAGGGGTGTAGAAAGAGGAAAGAGGTGTGCATAAAGAAGCAACAGAGGTGCAGAAAGAGGCAAGAGAGGTGCAGAAACAAGCAAGAGAAGTGCAGAAAGAGGCAACAGAAGTGCTGAAAGAAGCTACAAAGGTGCAGAAAGAAGCAAGAGAAGTGATAAAACAGACAAGAGAGTTGCAGAAAGAAACGAGATGTGCAGAAAAAAAGCAAGAGAAGTGCAGAAGATTGCAAGTGAGGTGCAGAGAAATGCAAGAGAGGTGCAGAAAGAGGCAACAGAGCTGCAAAAAGACGCAAGTGCGGTGAAGAAACAGACCAGAAGGGTGCAGAAAGAGGCAAGAGAAGTGCAGAAAGAAGCAACAGAGGTGCAGAAGGAGGCAAGATAACTGGAGAAAGAGGCAAGAGTGCAGAAAGAAGCAAGAGGGGTGCAGAAAGAGGCAAGAGAAGTACAGAGAGAAGCAAAATATGTGCAGAAGGAGGCAAGAGGGGTGAAGAAAGAGGCAAGAGTGGTACAGAAATTTGCAAGAGAGGTGCAGTAAGAAGCAAGAGCTGTGCAGAAAAGAACAACAGAGGTGCAGAAAGAGGCACGAGGGGTACAGAGAGAGGCAAAGGAAGTGCAGAGGCAAGCAAAAGAAGTGCAGAAAGAGGCAAGAGGGGTGCAGAAAGAGGCAAGAGGGGTGCAGAAAGAAGCAAGATAGGTGTAGAAAGAAGCAAGAGAAGTGCAGAAAGAAGCAACAGAGGTACAGAAAGAGGGAAGAGGGGTGCAGAAAGAGAGTTGCAGAAACAGGCTAAAGAGATGCAGAAAGAGGGAACAGGGGTGCAGACAGAGGGAAGAGGGGTGCAGAAATTTGCAAGAGGGTTGCAGACAGAAGCAAGAGCAGTGCAGAAAGAACCAACAGAGGTGCATAAAGAGGCAAGAGGGCAGCAGAAAGAGGCAAGAGAAGTGCAGAAAGAAGCAAAAGAGGTGCAGAAAAAGCGAGAGGTGCAGAAAGAAGCAAGAGAAGTGCAGAAAGAAGAAACAGAGGTCAGAAAGAGGCAAGAGGGGTGCAGAAAGAGGCAAGAGAAGTACAGGAATAAGCAACAGAGGTGCAGAAAGAGGTAAGAGAAGTGCAGAAAGAAGCAAGAGAAGTGCAGAAAGAAGCAACAGAGGTGCAGAAAGAGGCAAGAGGGGTGCAGAAAGAGGAAAGAGAAGTTCAGAGAGAATCAAAAGATACGCAGAAAGAGGCAAGAGAGGTGTAGAAAGAAGGAAGAGGGGTGCAGGAAGAGACAAGTGGGGTGCAGAAAGTTGCAAGACAGGTGCAGAAAGAAGCAAGAGCAGTGCAGAAAGAACCAAGAGAGGTGCAGAAAGAGGCAAGAGGGTAGCAGAAAGAGGCAAGAGAAGTGCAGAAAGAAGCAAAAGAGGTGCAGAAAAAGCGAGAGGTGCAGAAAGAAGCAAGAGAAGTGCAGAAAGAAGAAACAGAGGTCAGAAAGAGGCAAGAGTGGTGCAGAAAGAGGCAAGAGAAGTACAGGAATAAGCAACAGAGGTGCAGAAAGAGGCAAGAGAAGTGTAGAAAGAAGCAAGAGAAGTGCAGAAAGAAGCAACAAAGGTGCAGAAAGAGGCAAGAGGGGTGCAGAAAGAGGCAAGAGAAGTTCAGAAAGAATCTATAGATGTGCAGAAAGAGGCAAGAGAGGAGTAGAAAGAGGGAAGAGGGGTGCAGGAAGAGGCAAGAGGGGTGCAGAAAGATGCAAGAGGGGTACAGAAAGAACGAGAGAAGTGCGGAAAGAAGCAAAAGAGGTGCAGATGGAGGCAAGAGAACTGCAGAAAGAGGCAAGAGAGTTGCAGAAACAGGCAAGAGATGTGCAGAAAGAGGGAACAGTGGTGCAGAAAGAGGCAAGAGAGGTGCAGAAAGAGGGGAGAGAGTTGTAGAAACAGGCAAGAGAGGTGCAGAAAGAGGGAAGAGGGGTACAGAAATAGGCAAGATAGGTGCAGAAAAAGGGAAGAAGGATGTAGAAAGAGGCAGGAGGGGTGTAGAAAGAGGCAAGAGGGGTGCAGAAAGAAGCAACAGAGGTGCAGAAAAAGCGAGAGGTGCAGAAAGAAGCAAGAGAAGTGCAGAAAGAAGCAACAGAGGTCAGAAAGAGGCAAGAGGGATGTAGAAAGAGGCAAGATAAGTACAGGAATAAGCAATAGAGGTGCAGAAAGAGGCAAGAGAAGCGCAGAAAGAAGCAAGAGAAGTGTAGAAAGAAGCAACAGAGGTGCAGAAAGAGGCAAGAGGGGTGCAGAAAAAGGCAAGAGAAGTTCAGAAAGAATCAAAAGATTTGCAGCAAGAGGCAAGAGAGATGTAGAAAGAGGGAAGAAGGGTGCAACAAGAGGCAAGAGGGGTGCAGAAAGTTGCAAGACAGGTGCAGAAAGAAGCAAGAGCAAAGCAGAAAGCACCAAGAAAGGTGCAGAAATAGGCAAGAGGGTAGCAGAAAGAGGCAAGAGAAGTGCAGAAAGAAGCAAAAGAGGTGCAGAAAAAGCTAGAGGTGCAGAAAGAAGCAAGAGAAGTACAGAAAGAAGCAACAGAGGTCAGAAAGAGGCAAGAGTGGTGCAGAAAGAGGCAAGAGAAGTACAGGAATAAGCAACAGAGGTGCAGAAAGAGGCAAGAGAAGTGCAGTAAGAAGCAAGAGAAGTGCAGAAATAAGCAACAGAGGTGCAGAAAGAGGCAAGAGGGGTGCAGAAAGAGGCAAGAGAAGTTCAGAAAGAATCTAAAGATGTGCAGAAAGAGGCAAGAGAGGTGTAGAAAGAGGGAAGAGGGGTGCAGGAAGAGGCAAGAGGAGTGCAGAAAGTTGCAAGACAGGTGCAGAAAGAAGCAAGAGCAGTGCAGAAAGAACCAAGAGAGGTGCAGAAAGATGCAAGAGGGGTACAGAAAGAACGAGAGAAGTGCGGAAAGAAGCAAAAGAGGTGCAGAATGAGGCAAGAAAACTGCAGAAAGAGGCAAGAGAGTTGCAGAAACAGGAAAGAGATGTGCAGAAAGAGGCAAGAGAGGTGCAGAAAGAGGGGAGAGAGTTGTAGAAACAGGCAAGAGAGGTGCAGAAAGAGGGAAGAGGGGTACACAAATAGGCAAGATAGGTGCCGAAAAAGGGAAGAAGGGTGCAGAAAGAGGCAGGAGGGGTGTAGAAATAGCCAAGAGGGTGCAGAAAGAAGCAACAGAGGTGCAGAAACAGGCAAGAGAGGAGCAGAAACAGGCAAGAGCAGTGCAGAAAGAGGCAAGAGCAGTGCTGAAAAAAGCAACAAAGGTGCAGAAAGAAGCAAGAGAAGTGATGAAACAGACAAGAGAGTTGCAGAAAGAAACAAGAGGTGCAAAAAAAGCAAGAGAAGTGCAGAAAGAGGCAAGTGAGGTGAAGAAAAAGGCAAGAGAGGTGGAGAAAGAGGCAAGAGAGCTGCAAAAAGATGCAAGTGCAATGTAGAAACAGACAAGAGTGGTGCAAAAAGAGGCAAGAGAAGTGCAGAAAGAAGCAACATAGGTGCAGAAGGAGGCAAGAGAACTGCAGAAAGAGGCAAGAGTGCAGTAAGAAGCAAGAGGGGTGCAGAAAGAGGCAAGAAAATTTCAGAAAGAAGTAAAAGACGTGCAGTAATAGGCAAGAGGGGTGCAGAAAGAGGCAAGAGAAGTACAATAAGAAGCAAACGAGGTGCAGAAAGAGGCAAGAGAAGTGCAGAAAGAAGCAAAAGAGGTGGAGAAAGAGGCAAGAGGGGTGCATAAAGAGGCAAGAGAGGTGCAGAAAGAGGTAAGAGACGTGCAGAAAGAGAGAAGAGGGTGCAGAAAGAGGCAAGAAAGGTGCATAAAGAGGGAACAGGGTGCAGAAAGAGGCAAGAGAAGTGCAGAAAGAAACAAAAGGGGTGCAGAAAGTGGCAGGAGAAGTGCAGAAAGAAGCAACAGAGGTGCAGAAAGAGGCAAGAGGGGTGCATAAAGAGGCAAGAGAGGTGCAGAAAGAGGGAAGAAGGTACCGAAAATTGCAAGAGCGGAGCAGAAAGAAGGGAGGTGCAGAAATCGGAAGAGATGTGCAGAAAGAGGCAAGAGAAGTACAGATAAAGGAAGAAAGGTGGAGAAAGAAGCAAGATATATGCAGAAAGAGGCAAGAGAGGCACAGATACAAGCAAGAGTGGTTTGCACACCATAAGTACCAATTTAACTCCCACATTTAGCAATAAGTAAGAGTTGACCATCCTAGGTTTGCAAAGCGCCTTCCACCACACTATAACACTTGTCGCTCATTTTTGGTAACGTTTGAGCCGTTTGAGTTAGAAACAAGGTTTTTTTTTGTTCAAATCTGCATATTATGCAGCAGATGATGAATTCTGTGGCAAATGTGGAAAATGTATAATTGTGCGAACTTCGATGCAGGCAAACAGTCGCATAATTCCAGTGGCCCTGCTCATACCTCTGACTAGGTCCAGAAATGCTCCTCAGTGGTTCCTTCTTTTTTATGTCTTATTGAGGTTATAGTTTAGCTTCTATGGAAACGAGGAAGACTAAACCTGAGGTTACCACTCCACAAAACAGACTACCATACCACATAATTACTCTCCATAACACATAATCCCACTTTACATAATTCCTATGCACTAAATACCACATACTTTCTATCCACCTAATTTCACTACACACAACATACATCCACTCCACTCCAAAAAACATTAGTAAAAAACTTTTACATTTACAACGCCAATAGCTCTAACTCTCAGAAATGCGAGACCTATTACATTGCAAATGCTTCTTTAACTAGTAGTCGCGTTTGCAGAGTGGTGGAGAAAGGGGGCTGGGACTCCGACCAGCGCTCAGGGATTCCGCTTCGTAGGACTCACAGGAGGTACCAGGAGGGCTTCTTCGCCCCCAAAGGATCTCGGGAGTAAAGTGGACTTCATCCCCAACCAGTAGTGTGCCAGGAGGTGCATTTGCAGAGTGGTGGAGAAAGGGGGGCGTAGCCTCTGAAGATCTCTTAGCAATCCCACTGTTTGCGACTTACTGGAGGTAACAGGAGGGGTAGTTGGTCCACAAGGACATCCTTGGGGGCCAACTACCCCTCCTGTTACCTCCAGTAAGTCCCACACAGGAGGATTGCTAAGTTCTCATAGCAGGCCACCCCCCTTTGCCCACCACTCTGCAAACGCGCTCCGTGGCTCGCTCTTGGATGGGGATTTAAGTCCCCTTTGCTGCTGGGGGTCCTTAGGGGCCAACTAGCCTACCTGTTACTGTGAGAAGTTGGCCTGGTATATGCTGTCCACTAATTATAGTGGGCACCTTGCACCTGTCCAAACAACCCCTTATTGGAGATAGGTTAAAGACAACCTTTATTGAAAGCTATCCTAGTGGTAGCTATGGAGAGCAGCCTTCAGGCTAAGTCTTGAAGGAATGTAAAGCAGCTTGTTTTACCAATCTATAATCTCTTGAGTGACCAAATGAAAGAGGACCACACCAGGTATATATTTAAAATATATGTATTTAGTCTTAAACACACCCCTCTAGTCTCTTTATGAGGCTAGAGTTTGAAGTACATAAGTTACAATTCAGTTATCAACAGTAATAGCACAAATACACGTTTGAGCCCTAGGGGCGTACCAAACCATATACCAATAAAGTGGTATAAGAACCACGACTGAGCTAGACACAAGGCCTAGAGCCTGTAGAAGTGCTTGGCCCTCAAGGAACCACCCAAGGTAGTGACACAGGGGACCCACGGGGGACGTGTGCAGTGTGAGAACACAGCCGCGAGCCGCCGTTGACTTCTATGGGGAATGTCGCGGTTGGAGATTTAAAGAAAAAGGACACTTAGAGGAGGACTTGGAGCAAACGCCTTTAGAACTAGGTTGTTCTAGAGTCTATACCCACGGGAGCACTGGAGTACTCGAGTTACCTTACCCAGGGAAGCCGGGTGCATAGGTGTCTTTTGGGGTTGGGTTTCGTCGTAGTTTTCAATGGCGATCTGCTGCAAAGTGCTGCTGGCGACCAAGTCGAAAGTGTTCGGGTGGATCCAAAGGTGGATCGAAGATTTGAAGAACCTGAAAGCAGAGGGGACAGAGTCTGGGTCACTAGCCAGTGACCAGGAAGGCGATGAGCAGATGCCCACCGATTTCAGGTGCTTCAGGTAGGTTGGTGGTCATCTTGACTCTTCAGCCATGAGGTCCAGGAGGTGTCGACGGCAACCAGGAGCTGTATTCGAGCTGTCCCACGAAGTCTGTCGAATGCAGGGGTGTTGGCGACCGGATTGGACCCAACAAGCCTTGGCAACGGCAAGTCACGTGGAAATAGAAGAAGGACGGTGGTACAGACCAGCAAGGTCTGAGGGACTCACCCAGCAAGGGTCAGTCAGGGCATGTCTGGAGCAACCGGGGAAGCCCAAGCAAAAGAAGAGTTGCCTTCGGGAGGGCCCACTAGCCAACGGACTAGCAACCGCGAAGGAGCCTCAAGTGGACGCACTTGGAGCTGGCTTACAGGACACTCGTGGAGTGGAGGCCAGTGATCTTCAGTGCAGTCAGTGCTGGAGGCGGGGGCTACTTAGAGCCCAAAGCACAACTTCGTGGAAGACCAGGAAGAGGATGCACTTGCAAAAGTACTCGGTGTCCAGGGGTCACAGTTCCACGTTACCCACGACAGCTACGGGCCTCAGCTTTGCTGGGGACTCAGGGCAGCCTCGAAGAAGTCTGGAAATCTACCTCTGGTGATGCAAAGACTTCGGCATCTGGCGGGAGCTTCAGCGATCCAGACCGGACAATTGCTTCTTAGGTGCCTGCCAAGCAGGGGAGTCACTCCTTGACCCCAAGGGAGATTCTTCAGTCCTCTAATCTTAAAGTAGAGCGTCGAAGGTCCAGGATTCTGTATCAGAGTTTCGTCCAGGTAAATCTAAAGTCCTAAGGACTGGGGTTCCAAACTTATACCAAGTTAGGGGGTTGGACATACTCTGGGGACCCACCTATGGGAGGGTCAGGGAGGAGGGGTGGTTACACCCATTCCCTTTGTCCAGTTTCATGCCAGAGCAGGGGCAGGTAGCCCCTGCAACTGGTTTGAACTGGCATATGCACAGGGACACCAAGTGTGCCCCCAGTGCAGTACTTCTGAGCACCAGAGAGTGCTCCCGCCCAGCCCCAATACACATTATCCTGTCTGGGGAGGTGGTTACACCTCCCTGCGACAGGAAACCTATTGTCCAGGCCTCCCCTGCCGGAGTTTCAGTCAGCAGCAGGAGGCCAGACCCGTGTCTGTGGCAGCGGCATCCATTTTGTGATGCCAGGGCTCTGGAAAGAAGTTACCGGGCAGGCCGGTGTGTACATGTCTCTCCCTCTAGAAGGGTGGAATGCTACCCCCACCGCCAGAACTGGCGGGGGGTAGTATTCCAAGATGTTTGACACCAAACACGACATGTTTTGGTGCAGCCAGTCCAAAGTTAGCATTGTACCGCGAGGATATAATGCACTTAAGAGTATATGGTCAGGCTGCACTACAAACAGCATCAGAGAAGGGTCTCCGAATGCTGCAGAGGGGCTCTGCTCATGCAGGGGCACCCTCTCACATAAGAACCAAACACTCTGCCTTCAGGATTGATAAGGCCTGCCATAGGAGTGACTTATAG